>JADHKS010000002.1:1350700-1639420 GCA_019925295.1 Sporothrix pseudoabietina | reverse complement strand
GAAAGTGCCCTCCCAAAAAAAAAAAAAAAACCACCCCCCGGGGGGGGGGGGGGGGGGCCAATCGAGGGCCGAGAAACATGGCATACACGACAAGGGGACAAACGAGCATACGATAAACACTAACGATCTGTGAGACGCGAGTAGAGCTGTGCAACTCCGACCCGTACCTTGGTTTTTCCATTCAGCTTGATTGCCCCATCTAGTCTGCCTGAAAACAAACACCTCCTGAAATGTCCGGGTGCAGACATTATCCATTCCAGGAAGATGGTACGTGTCATGCAAACATTAGACGGCGAGAGTCTGGCACAGGTGGATGATTTAGTTCCGTGGGCAAACGAGCAAAAGAAACAAAGAGAATGATACTGCAGCCTCCCGTAGACGGGATATTTGCATGTTTCGGGGAAATAGAAGGAGAAATCGGGCACCTGGAAGCCAGAGAACGCCAGAAAACGCGGAGCGAGGGGGAGGGAAAAAAAAGGTGAGCAAATAGAAGCAAAAACAATGAAGTCAGTACCTCGATATCATTTGCAAATATGCACCAGCTGGTAAGAGGCCCAGCTGCTAAGAAACCGCGGCGTAAGTAGTCAGAAAGACAGCAATCAATGTGCGGCACTGGGATAGCAAGCCACCTCGCAAGTGGCGGCCACCTGCAAAGCAAGGTTAACGGCCTGGAAGCAGGTACCCGCGTGAAACGGACCTTTTCGGACTTCGGAAGGGGACTACGCCTGGGAAGCAGGGCGGAAAGGAGCAACACCCGGTACGGGTGTACACCAGGGTTACAGGGGTATTCCTTGAGTACTGACTTGCTAGAAGTTTAACAAACAAGGTCTATCTCATATACGGTGGAAGCGAGTGCAAAGTAAATAAAAAGCAGTCTGAGTACGACCTCAGAGGAGCCCGGTAAACTATAATAAAATCAAAGGACGAAGCAAAGGAGAAGCATGAATCGTTACACAACATGAAAGCATACCAGGGGGTGTAGTTGGAATAACGTAGACAGCTTGGGTGTACAGGTACAGAAGCCAGGGTCAATGACGAGGATATTAAAGCTGAGTCTTTGGCGATCAGGTCTTAGTACACAGTATGCGAGGCGGGGACGGAGAGGACAATGCCGAGGACAGGGGAGTGAATACGGGCAAAAAAGACAAGCAGAAAACGGAACGATGACAAGATAAACAGAAATGAAAGAAAAAAAAAGAATGTTGAAGATGCCGGAGAAAGACAAAGACGGCATAAACTCTAAACAACAGAATAAACATTAAATTATAAGCGCCTTGAGAGAAACAAGAGTATCTCCTCGGCACCTCGAGGCTTTCACCAAGGCTAGAAACATATAAGAAGGCCGTCTGAACCTCTCACATCACATCTAGACGAGAAGAAGAAAAATAGAGTCCTCAAGCAGCAGACAGTTCTTCTCATCTCTCCTTCATCTTCCCCTTTCCCTGGCCCCTTCCCCCTTTCCTCCTCCGTTATTCCAGTCTCTGCGTCACAACAGAGAAGGGAACTGTGGTTGAGCTTCAGTCGTTTTGATCCCCCATTTTGCTCTTCTTCGTCTCTCTCTCACCATCTTCTTCTCTTTTGTCATACATTTTTTAATTCCTGCCACATCACATCACCTTTTGTACCCCGTTATCTTACTTCCTTTTTTTTCTTCTGTTTTTATTCGTGGCCATTTCCCCCCTGATAGTATCCGCCATCTTCGTTGGTGCATTAGGAGACTTACACGCCACGCCGTCTGTCACTCTGACTGTCAACCGCGTGGAAATCGGCCGCTATGATTAAGAAACTTGCCCTCCTGGGCCTAGGGTAAGCTGAAGTCCAGTGCCCCGACCTCCCCTAAATGTCGTCTTCTTTAGCGGCGGTGCAAGATCATGGCGGTGGCACTGCCGATCCCATGGGGCAGGAGTGACAAAACATAGAGACAACCACTAACTCCTTCCTGCAACAGAAGCACCCTTGTGGTCGCCCGCCCCAATGGAAACAGCAACAACAACAACAACGTCAAGCGCAACTATGACTATGGCTTCCCGACCATCACTGAGACTGAGACCGTCACACTCTACGACCAGTGCTCCGACACAGTCAGCTATGCCACAGACGTGAGCACGGAGACATACACGGAGACGTACACGGAGACCGAGATCGAGACCGAGACCAAGACGGTCAGCGTCACGGCCTCTGGCGCCGCCTTCAGCTGCACTCCTTGCACGTCCGAGAAGTATCCCGTGAGCAACAGCGTCTCCACCTCGCTCTCGGTGTCCCCGGGCTCGTCCTACTCTACCTGGTCCGAGTCTACGGATGCCATCACCGGCCCCAGCATCTCCAGCACTGGCGTTTGGAGCAGTGTCTGGAGCAGTGGCCCCGTCACCAGCAGTGTTTCCTCGTCCAAGCTTGGCTACAATATCACGTCGACCACAACCTCCACTCCCTGCACCACCGCCACCACCTCGCACTCGCGCCCCGTCATCTCTACCCTGTCCACACTCTTGACCAGCACCTCGTCGACCGCCGCCATCACCGGCCCCAGCATCAGCAGCAGTGCTGGTGTCAGTTCGAGCTCTGCCAACAACTACACCTCGGTCATCTACTCGCACTCGTCCTCGTCATCGTGGGCTACTTCATCCACGGCAGCCGTCACTGGCCCTAGCAGCAGCAGCAGCAGCAGCAGCAGAAGCGGCAGCAGCAGTGCTTCGGGCAGCTACACGTCAGCCGTGTACTCGCAGTCGTCTCCCTTGTCATTCAGCACTACCTCCACTGGCGCGACGTCTGATTCCAGCAGCATCGGAAGCGCCAGCAGCAGTGCCTCCGTTAACTCGGCCAGCTCTAGTTCGGCCAGCTCCGGTTCGGTCAGCTCCGGCTCAGCCACTACAGGCTCTATTAGCAGCCACGCTTCCGCCGTGCACTCTGCGTCGTCTCCGTCGTGGGTCACCTCGTCTGCCGCAGCGATCACTAGTTCCAGCAGCGGCATCGGTGGTAGCTCCGCCAGCACCTCTGCCAGCACCTCTGCCAGCACCTCTGCAAGCAGCTACACGTCTGTCATTTATACACTCTCGTCATTGTCATCCGCTAGTGAGTCGACCGGTGCTGTGACCGGCCCGAGCAGCAGCTCTGCCGTCAGCAGCAGCAGTGGGTTCATCAACTACACGTCCACCGTTTACTCGCCCTCGTCGCCGTCCTCCCCTACTACTGGGTCGACAAGCACCGCCACATCTCCAGGCAGCAGCAGCAGCAGCGGTGTCACCAGCTACACATCCGCCGTGTACTCGCAGTCATCTCCTTCGGCTTCTGCCACCGAATCCAGTAGCACGGTCACGGTCAGCAGCAGCCCAGTTGCCAGCAGCACCAGTGCCGTCCGGTCCAGCTACACGTCTGCCATCTACTCCCAGTCGTCTCATTCGTCGTTTAGCGAGTCTACCGGTGCCGTGACTGGTTCTAGCAGCAGCTATTCCGTCAGCAGCAGCGCGTCTAACAGTTACACATCTGCGGTGTACTCGCAGTCTTCGCCATCATCGATCAGCTCCAAGGCTAGCAGCAGCAGCAGCAGCGCCTCGACTAGCTACACGTCTGACGTGTACTCTCACCCTTCGCACTCGACATTCAGCGAATCCACCGGCGCTGTGACTGGCTCCAGCAGCAGCAGCTCCGCCGTGGTCAGCAGCAGTGCTTCTCCCAGCACCGGTGCTGCCAGCAGCTACACATCGGCCGTGTACACGCACTCGTCCCCATCGTCGATCAGCGAGTCTACCGGTGCGGTGACGGGCCCCAGCAGCAGCAGCAGCGCCAGTGTCGATTCGACCACCTATGTGACCGTTGAGTCTTCCAAGACAATAACCGTTACCGAATCACTCCAGACATCATCGAGTAGCCTCTCCCACTCTGGTTACCTCACTCATTCTAGCTCTCTGAGCGCGTCTTTGTCAGCCTCTGCATCGGCTTCGCTGTCTGCCTCTGCCTCCGCATCGTTGTCCTCTTCTGCTTCGCCCTCCCTGTCTGGTTCCGTGTCGGGCTCTCTTTCTGTCTCTGCATCCGGCCCTGGCTACCCGACTTTCTCCACCTCCATTGGAGAGTCTGCGTCCGCCTCGTTGAGTGCATCCGCCTCGGCAAGCCCCAGTGCCAGCCTCAGTGCCAGCGCCAGCCTGAGTGCCAGCACGAGCGTCGACGCCCACTCTGGGACAAGCTCGTCCTACAGCGGCATCACCTACACCATCCCTTCGGCTCCGTCTTCGTCGTCTTCGGTTTCTAGTGCTAGCCTTAGCACCAGCACCAGCGTTGATGCTCTTTCCGGAACCAGCTCATCCTACAACGGAATTACTTACACCATTCCCTCGGTCCCATCGTCGTCTTCGTCTGCTGCATCTTTGAGTGCGTCCGCTTCGGCAAGCCTCAGCGCCAGCGCCAGCTTTAGTACCAGCACCAGCGTCGAAGCTCTTTCCGGAACCAGCTCGTCATACAGCGCCGTGACCTACAGTATCCCATCGGCCCAATCCTCGTCGCCCTCGGTGTCCAGCAGCTTCGGCCTTGGCGGCACTACTACAAGCACGCTGAGCCCTGTCAGCTCCTCGAGCTCTGCAAGCCCCATCCAGCCTGTGTCCAGCACTCGCGTGTTGCAGGAGTCGTCGAGTCCGACCCCGTCAACTCTGTCGACTCTATCTTCCCGGTCTGCGTCACCCACGTTCCCGGCAGGCTACGGCGGTGGCGGCGATACTTCGACCAGCGTCGAGGCTGTGAGCGCTACCTCATCTTCTAGCTCTAGCTCCTCAACGACGACGACCTCCACGGCGACGGCGACGACAGGCTGGCCTGGAGGTTACGAGTATGGCGCACCCCCGGCTAAGACGACGCTGACGACTAAGCCCACTGAGACTCCTGCCGGCAGTCGCTCGTACTGGGGCTGGGGCCGTGGCTCGAACCTTGTTGAGGTCGACAGACCGCAGCACAAGGACGGTGAGCCATCGCGTGGTAACGACAACAACCACGGCGGTGACAAACACTGGCCTGGCCAGGGTGACCACGTCGTCTGGAAGGGCCGTTTCCGCATGTAAAGCAAGAGAGACGAAATGGCATGGAAGTGCCAGCGCCCACGGTCGGCACTGCGGAACGAGGTTAGCATCGAGAAATGCGTATTGCTAATCTTGCTAATCTTGCTATAAAAGGTTGCCTCATGTCTTTTGTCTCGTCATCCATTACTTTCTTTTAAAAATTGTCTACCGTTTCCTTCATCCTCTACTTTTGCCACTTTCCTTTCTCTACACTCCTTTATATCTTTTCTCTTTTTTTGTTTTCTTTTTCATTTCCCTCAATTTGAGTCATTTAAAAACGAGCCAATGTCACTCCGTAGTATGTGCAACTATGAAATTGAATGTACGAGGTTCTCCGAAGCCCTTCCATGCCCTCCTTTCAGAGAAAATAAGCGTCAGCCACAGCCGGCGTGAGCTGGCGGCGTGAGCCGGGTATGTTACCAATATGTTGCCCTTGGTTTCGATGCTCTGGTTATTGCCACCGTGAGGTCGTGTCATGAGGAGAGAGGAGAAAGAGGCAATGTTTGTTTCTCAAAGTTGTGGTCTGCAAGGAGAGGAGCACGAGACGATGTCAGCAGGCTGCAGATTGCCCAGTATGGTTAAAGTGCCAAGGCTTCAGGCGGTTCGCCAGCAGCCGATGCCAAGGCCGCGGGGCTGCAGATGCGTCGCGACTGAACTGGGGTCGAGCGAGGGGCTAGACAGTGGGAGACAAACGACGCCCATATGATCCAGTATATATATTAATGGCGTGCTCCCAGATGCGAGGCTGAATACACTGTCCGTCTCCAACGTTAATATTCTCTTGACTTTTAGATACACAACGAAAGAGGGTTCAATTGCGTCTTACTATTACAAGCAACCACCAAAGCGCAGACACACATACCCGCATGCACGCACCGAAAGACCCGCTCAGCTTAGCCCCAGTCACTCCCGAAAATGGCAACCTCTGTCCTTCAAACTATTTGGAGCGAGACTTACGATTTGTGGGATGCAGTGCTGGGAGGCGTCGGCGCCATATTCACAAAGGTGCATCCACATATGTCGGAGGGGGGAGGATATGCAGTTCTTCGTGCCCCATAGAGAAAGGGTGAAAGTGAGGGGACGTCACCTGGACTGGAATGTTACTACAATTGCCATGCCAGTGGCCGAGATAGGAGTGGAGGCACAAGCTGACAGAAATCAGAAGACAGGGCATCGCCACCAAAAACAGGAATCAAGACACGAGCGCAACGAGCGCAACGGTCATCGCGAAAGCCACGAATATCGCGAGAATCGAGCGAGCCAAGAAAGTCACGGGAAACGCGGGCACCACGGACAACACGAGCATCGAGCATCAGGAAGAACGGGAAGAACGGGAAGAAAGGGGCCATCATGATCTCGTGCAAGGGCAACACTATCACCACCACCACCACCACCATCACCACAACCTTGAAGAGCACGACTAGGATCGCCCGCGTGAGCTTGAGTACGGGTATGAGCACCAGGCTAGGGCCAGCCACGAGCACAGCCGGCGGTCGGTCGACCGGCACGACGACGCCCGGATCAGCCAAGAGCGGCGACGAGAGGGCCAATGAAGGGCAAATGCGCCGGCCCTGCGAGAAAAAGGCACACATCAGCAATCAACTGCGACTCTTCGTGTTGGTCGCTTACTCAGTATAGCCTGCCATCAAACTGAGAGCTCGGATTGGAGAGTCCATACACATAGCTGCGCCGAGAACGTTGTGCGTGGCTGGCTGAGATTGCGCATCTGGGCGCGAGCTGGGCACGGTCTGGGCATCTGGGCAGTAAACCCTCACAAATTCCGTGTACGACGTATACTCCCGACACTGTAAGATACAACCTTTGGGCGCAGAGCTTGGACGCTCATCGCCATTTCCCCCTATCAAGATTCAAGATGAACGCGCGTCTGGATCTGGGCGCATTTTGCGGGAAACGGCAGAGCCCACTCAACAAACGCCCAGTTTGCCAACATCACAGATGTGCAAGTACTTGTACAAGTGAACTAAGGCTCCTTGTCATACAGATGGGTACCTGAACTAAGATTTTGTCAGGTTCAGGAGCCGCTATTACTGTGTAAGTTGTCGCCAGGACCCCTGGGGCTAGAGTTGATTTGCATCGGCAGGGCCTAGCTCATGGTTAGACTCCACTGTCACCACAAGTACAGGTACTTCCTACAATGGGCACACCAAGCCCTGAGGAGAGTTGAAGAATTTACGCGTCACCGAACAATCCTGTTAAAAATTCTACACAATAGCCTTTTTGTCATGCTCTTTTTCTCGACATTTGCCTCTTAGGCTCACGGCCAGGGGGCCTACGAAGTAAACTAATGATAGGTGAACGAGTAGTAGACAAACTCGATGTAAATATATGTATGTTTACGCCGTACTGTGTACAATTGGAACAATACGGAGTAATGTGGTGACCTGCGAGCCTGTCTAGTGTCGCTGCAGAGCATCATTTTGTTTATCAAGGACAATCCCATCTTGTGCCTACCAAAGATTACGCAGTAATTACTCAGTAAAGTGGTCCGTTTGAGCCCATTTCTCGCCCCTTTTGGCCCTTATTATAATACTTGGCAGTCACTGGGCATTTTCTAGGCAAAACACGCGCATGTCTGGTCGCGCTGTGCGCGAATGTGGCGCCGAGCAAAATGTTTAGTTGCATGTAGAATACGAACTTATGCGATATTGACAGAGAGAAGAAAGATGCATCGTGTGTGTGTGTATTTGGTCTGGCTGGCTGGCTGGATAAGTCGGCAGCAGCAAAGCACAGGCCCTGCACGACGTACTCATCAAAGTCCTTTCTTTGTCGTGTAATGCGCGTTCTCATTTGCCCAGCAGAAGTCGCCCAGCAGAAGCTGTTCGTACAAAGTAAAAAGTATCGCGGGAATAACAACCATCATCGCCATCCAAGAAACTTAGGACAAGAAACAGTAAGAAACCAAGTGCTCCAAGTGCAGGGCAAGAGACCAACGGACAATCACAGAAAACAGCGCCAAGCCGATTCAAAAACCAAGGCTTTGAAAATAGAAACAAGAAAAATAGAGGACATCTGCCAGCAGGAAAACTGGCAGGGCTGGCTGGCTGTCTCGGCTCTGTCCAATTTCGACGGCGTATTACGACTCCGCTCTCTCCGTGCAGAATGGAGCACTTATTAAGATACATTACGACGTTGTGTCCCATCTCAAATCCAGTCAAATCAAGGGACAAAATCATCAACACACCAGCGGTCGGGGGTACTCAGTAGTCATACCAAGATACAAGTTAAACCACCGAAAGGAATGTGAGCTTCATTAGCCCAGGCCGACTGCCATGCCTCGTACTCCGTATATTTAAGGGCTTTGTTGGCGTTGAAGTTTCGAGCAAACAATCTCTCCTCCTGCCTCGTATGAGCGACTGTGTATACGCACTCTTCTCACGTGTATCTCACTTGCTAGCAGCACGCACTGAGCTCGTATTTTGGCGCCGGTCGGTGGAGCCCTTTTCCCCTATTGCTGCCCCCTGGTGGAATGCACGAGGCCCACAGGTCTCCTAGCATAATTGGCGCACACGGAAGTATGTTTGAGAGAGACTGTATTGTGTACTCCGTATGGTAGGAGCAAGAGCGAAGAGGCGACAACGAACCAGTTGCTCAATATTAAAAGGAGTTTGATCTCGGGTAGAGTCTTGCAACCGGTCGAGGGGGACAAACAGGCGGCGAAACATGGAACGGGCACCAGCGAAACACCAGGGGATGCACGGGGCTAAATAACCACATAACTACTTTCAACACTGTATTATTCAGTAAACAATATCAAAGGTCACCAAGACGAAAGGACGGTAATTACGTCGTACTATATACGCAGCAATAAGATGGCAGAAGATGGCAGCAGTCATCAATTACCACGACGCGACATCTTAACGGTGAGGAGCTCCGTTATCTGAGCACTCTCTCAGTGTCTACGTCGTACTCCGCACAGCATGTGCATTCACTTCAATCCCTGATCAGATGTTCTCCCCGTTTGCACTGTTGTGTCGACAGCTCTACGACGTACGGAGTAGCTCTTTGGATTTTTCCACTCAAGATTCTGTGCCTGGCCCACCCGACACGTACTCGGCTAGTCTACAGTGTTTATCTATAATACACACTGTATGCAATTCTGTGTACTTGTATATTTACGGAGTAACGCTCCCTGGCTCCTTCCCAAACACACCAGAATCACTGCACACGAGACATGCCCGCTACAAAGCAGCGCCCAGTGACATTTGCTGTGTTTTCACATCCACCGTGCGTAGAACGCCCCACACCCCCTCTCACCACCAGGGATATTGCTGCGCCTCGCATCAAATCTCCCCTGGATATCCGTTCTTTCCAACCTTTTTCTGGTTTTGGAGTGCCCAGCGATCCACGCCTTCCCTCGCCCTGGTTCGCTCGACGCGCATCCGTCCATCTCCTTTTCTGATTTTCTCTTGGCTTTGTTTCCCTATTTCGTACTCCAACCGTTTGACTCGGGGCCTTTTATCTCTCACCTTTTCTCTCAACTCTCGCTATCTTTCTTGGATTCTTTTCTACTCTCGTTTCATCACTCGTTCTTTTATTCTCACCTTCCATCTCTTTCATCCTCTCACGACAATTTACTTTTCTGTTGGTTGAAGAGATTGGAGACTCTTTTTTTCTTTCTCTTTCTCTCTCTCTCTCTCTCTCTCTTTTTTCTCTCCTTTCTTTCGCTCATTCCTCTCGTTACTTCCGGCTACTTACTCGATTCGTACACTCGTTCACTCCGACCTGTTTTTGATCATTTACAACTCTCCACGGTCTCTCGCCATCTCGACTTAGACCGTTTCTTTATTTACTACCATTTGTCGTAGCTTCACGACTGCCGCCTCTCTCTCTCTCCCAACACCAAATCCGTTCGCTTCGCCTCCCCTTACCAGCCGCCAACATGGGTTTCAAGTCCGCTTTCCTCACCTCCCTCCTTATGGCCGGAGGTGCCGTTGCCGCCTCGTCAAAGGCTACAACCACTGTCGAGCCCGTTGTCATGAAGGTCAGTCGGCGCGATTCTTCCTCCTGCTCACTACGGCCATCCCGGTCATTTCGAACATTCCGAGCATCCCGGAGTCCGTTTGGCCGTTCGGTGCTTTGTACCCATCTTGCTAACCCCTCCTCCAGGGCAACAAGTTCTTCTACAAGAACGGCACCCAGTTTTTTATCAAGGGCGTTGCGTACCAGCAGGACACTGGCGCTGCCGGCACCACCAAAGGCAGCACCTACATCGACCCCCTTTCTGACTCGACTATCTGCGAGCGCGATGTTCCCCTGCTGCAGAAACTGAAAACAAATGTCATCCGTACCTACGCCATTGATCCCACGGCTGATCACTCCGCCTGTATGCAGCTGCTGCAGGAGGCTGGCATCTACGTCATTTCCGACCTGAGTGAGCCTGACATGTCCATCAACCGTGACTCTCCGACCTGGAACACGGCCCTGTTCACGCGCTACAAGGCCGTTGTCGATGAGATGGGCCAGTACGACAACGTCATCGGCTTCTTTGCGGGCAACGAAGTCACCAACAACAACACCAACACCGATGCTTCCGCCTACGTGAAGGCTGCCGTCCGCGATGTCAAGTCCTACATTAACTCTACCGCCTCCCGCTGGATGGGCGTCGGCTACGCTGCCAACGACGACGACGACATTCGCGACAACATGGCCCACTACTTCAACTGCGGTGACCAGGACCATGCCATTGACTTCTGGGGCTACAACATCTACGAGTGGTGTGGTGATAACACCTTCACCGGCTCCGGCTACTCGGAGGTCGTCGACTTCTTCAAGAACTACTCTGTGCCCGTTTTCTTCGCCGAGTACGGCTGTAACGAGCCCGATGGTGCTGCTGGCCGTATCTGGCAGGAAACCACCGCTCTTTACTCGAGCGAGATGACTGATGTCATTGCTGGCGGAATTGTCTACATGTACTTCCAGGAGGCCAACGACTACGGTCTCGTCAGCATCGTTAACAGCAAAGCCTCGACTATGGCCGACTACGCCGCCCTATCCACTGTTATCGCCAAGGTCAGCCCCAGCTCGACCGCCATGAGCGCCTACACCCCGACAAACAGCCCTGCTGCCTGCCCGGCCGTTGGCTCCAACTGGGCTGCCTCGGACACCCTGCCACCCACCCCCAACAACGCCACCTGCGAGTGCATGTACAAGTCCCTGACCTGTGTGCCCTCTGACAGCCTTAACTCGAGCGCTTACGGCGACCTGTTCGGCAGCATTTGCGGTTCTGATGCCAGCGCCTGCGCCGGTATCACCGCCAACACCAGCACTGGTGTCTACGGTGCCTACGTCATGTGCGACGCCGGGGAGCAGCTCGGCTACGCTCTGGACGCCTACTACAAGAACCAGAACTCCGCCTCGACGGCATGCGACTGGAACGGCCAGGCTCAGGTGGTCAAGGCCTCTGCTGCTGCCTCGTCCTGCTCGGCCCTGCTGGCCTCTGCCAGCGCTTCCAACAGCTTTGCCGCCACTGCCACTCACGGCTCTACCTCGACAACTGGCGGTTCCTCGAGCAGCACCAGCAAGAACGCTGCGCCCATGGCCATGCGCAATATGCTTACCCTTGGTGACCTGTCTGTCGGCCTGTACGTGCTGGTGGCCATGGCCACCGGTGCTGGCATGGTTCTGTTGTAGTCAACTGAATGTCTCTCTTTCCCGCGTTCGTTGACTCCCATTTATTCTGTTTTCCTTGTTCATCCCCCTACTGCTTTTGCTTGCTTCTTGAGCAAATTATCAAAACAAAAGCCATGGGATGTTTTTGTGAAGTTCTCTATTGGCCCCAAAAAATTTTGACAATGGCAATACCCTCGTCCCATGTCATGCATTGATTGCATGTGAGCCAGGACATATGTAGCCACCGCGCAAGCCGCCATTATACACACATACACAGCCCGAGGGTAGACAAGCAGACTTTTAAATAAATTGGGACGCGACAAAAAATTGGTCAAGGGTTGGCAAATTTGCATTTGGTTTTTTTTGTTTTTACGGCTTTTTTTATGTATTCCACCTTTCTCGCTTCTTGCTTCTTGGACTATAACATTACCACACCACCACATCGGGTTTTTTTTACATCTTCGTTTTCTTATCACTCATTCACCCCCCGTTGCCTTATTCTTTGTTAATAAATATTCGTCTTAACTTTGCCGGTCCCTTTGCTCGTTCACTGGCGCAGTCAATGAGTGGAACTATTCTGTTGGCTGACATTGAATACGATATGTCTATTCTTCTTTTCGGTAATTGGTGGCCTTCGTTTCTACTCGTTTGTAGTTGAAACTTTGAGACAAGGGACAAGGAAGGCCAGTGTGACCGCTACTTGCCTTATTGATGGGTTGCTTAAGCAAGCTACATGGTAAAACTGGTCGGGCGTAGTAATTATCTCTTGTTTGAATTGTTACATTGGGGGAGGTAAGCAATCGAAGTGAGAGCGGCAAACGTACGTTCGCATGAACAGGAGGGAAAGACGCAGCGTTCTGTGTATATATTGACACCACCCATCGCACATTTCCTCTACGAACCATACCTACTCTTTATGCTCTACGGATACTTACGATTTGCTGATCGGATACTTACGATTTGCTGATCATGCTGTGTCAACATGGAATGCAACCAACGCGATATACTTGCGAACTATTATGCCGTTCTCAATATCAACTACCATGCGAGCACCCAGGAGGTACCCGAAGCATTCTACAACCTGGTCAATGACCCCAGGACAGATAAAGCGCACATTGATGTGGTTAGACGATCTAGTCCGAGTGCTCTCGAGCAATGTGGTGCGAGAGGTAGCTAATCCGTTTACTGACAGATCACCGATGCATACGACTGCCTCAGCAACCCAGTCGACCGTGATGCCTATAATGCCTTCTACTTCCATGCGCCTTGCTGGTATTCCAAAACCCTCTGGATTGCATACCGAAATGAGCGCCGGAGGCTTCAAGAACTACAGCTCTGGCGAAAGCGGCAAGCACAGTGTGAGTCCACGGTTGCCCAGGTCGAGTCCATTCAAACACTCGTCGACACAACCACAGATTCATCTAGGGGGCTCTGCAACAACAACGAAAAAGCCCCAGCGGGGGCTGTAGCCAGCATGGAAGAAGTGCGAGCAAATGTCGAGATAAAGGGTACGCCATGGAAGAAGAGAAAAAGAGTCACGAAAAAAAAAACAAAGGGGGGGGCAAAATCAAACAAGGAAAACGAGGCAGACGACGAAATCAACAAAAATAGGGGGGGTTCCATAGATGCAACAAGCACAGTCAAGAAACTAGCCGACAGCAGATGGGCAGATCCACACACCTGCGTCGGCGGACTTACAGGCCATCCACATGAAGGCTGGAAAATGAAAGTTGGCCGGGCACGGTGCGCCATGTGCGATCACCGGCAGTGTGAATCGACCTTCCGGTGTGGCAAATGCGACACTGCGTTCTGTAGAAACTGCCACCTAAAATGCCAAACGATGCCCAGCGTGTCAGGACCAGACTAGCCTGCCAGACTGAATGCTGGCTTCTTATCACGTTTGATATGTATCAAAATGCTGAGTGGGGAGTCTGTTGGCAATTGTCTTTGCCTGAGTATTGTTCGTTAGCAGTTTGTATTATCCCAGATACTTAAGAAAGGCTCGCGTTTAGAATGGATATGCTGTTTTTGTTAGCCAAGGCCATAAAGTTGCCAACGATCGTGAAAACAATCGAGTGTAACAATATCTTAGCAGAGGATGGTTGTGCAAACGGTGAGACAAATTGTTCCTTGCGGCTGTCCTAGACAGAACTGTTATTATGATGTTTGTCGTAGAAACAGAAACAAAAAAAAATGAACCAAAAACTATCAACGGCAGGGCGTGGGAAACGCCGAGCCCAGCCGGCGACCAGTCATCTATAAGATATCCTCTCTCTCGTATTCCGACTAAAGTCGCAACAAAACTTCCCTGCAGCTTCAGCTTCTCTTCTCGTACAGAAAAGGGGGGTATTCGGTTTTTCAATAATGAACGAAAGCAATAGTCTCGTGCCTCCCAGCACTCGTGCAGCGAACGAAACAAATAAGTGAGCCAGGGCTCAAGACAAAAAATCATGAAAAGACAATACAATAGCGGCGTGATATTCAAAACCAAACGGCCCAAGTTACCGCGATCCGGTTTTCAAAGATTGCTTCCCCGTCATGTATATGATATTATCCAGACGAGTCGCCTTTAAAAGACACGAGATGTGCCATCTTACAGGCCGTTGCTAGCGCAGGTGAAGACGCCGCCGACCTGATGGGCATCGAAAGCATCAGCAATACTCTGTACACTGGCATATGTACCCGCCGTGAGGAAGAAAATGCCAATGAGAATGATGGCCACGTTGAGAATAGCCATCAAAATGGCACGGATATTGCCCTGCTTGACAAGTTCAAGGCCGCCATCAACCTTACGCATGCGGAAGTAGGCGACACCCCAGAAGATAAACCCGAAGAAGCTGTCAAAAAGCGAGGACATGAGGGACAGGACTAGACGCAAGTATGTTAGCAACGATGCGCGCAAGACGGGGACAAGACACTCTTAACACCAGGCTCTGCAAGTGACTTACGGTCTGAAAAGAACGGAATAACTTCGGCAATGATGAAGCCAAAGATCCAGGTAACCACTAATCAGTTAGCAACGCATTGTTTTTGAACATGCCACAAAATAGGCGCAAAGCAAATGGAGACTCACGGAGGATAGCAGCCCACACGCCCCAACCAACAACAGTGTGCTCGTTCTTGTGGCGGGTGTTGTCGAAAATGCGGAAG
Source organism: Sporothrix pseudoabietina (assembly GCA_019925295.1). NCBI lineage: Eukaryota > Fungi > Ascomycota > Sordariomycetes > Ophiostomatales > Ophiostomataceae > Sporothrix > Sporothrix pseudoabietina. Next base: position 1,624,601 of record JADHKS010000002.1, on the reverse strand, counting down.
AAAATAAAACGAGCCGACACAGACGCGTAGAGAACGCCCAGGAAAATAAGAGTGGGAATCATGAAAGAGAATGATACCTTCTTGTACAGAGGCTCCAGGGAGCCAAAGGCCGGGGCAGTCATGTACTGGTTTCCGACGTATGCGTATACGACAGCGCCAACAATGCTGAACAAGACAATCTCGGCAATTGTGCAGGCCCAGAGAGCCTTGGGAAACTCGCGAGGGTCCCTCATCTCAGCGATAAAACTGGGAAGAGTAATCTGACCAATGAACGTGTAGCTGATGTTCATGAAGGCGTTGAGCGCAGCAACAAAAGTGGTTCCAGCAACGGGGATCGCGGTAACGATGGGGTTGCCACCGACAGCTGCTGTGCCATCGGCTGCCGTGTATGATGGGCGGGGGTCGTAACCAGCAGGATGAGCTTGAATGCCTGCGAAAATGGTGGCCAGGAGCACAGAGATGAACGTGAAAAATGCAGAGGCAGTGCCAAGTTTCGACAGCATACTGAATGTGCGAGGCAGAGACGAGACCCAGGAAATGACAAGCATGACAACACCGAAGCTAACAGTGCGGCAGGCAATATTGTTGTCCGCGGCGGTCATTGTGTTCAAGTACTTAGCACCGACAAGAACGTGGAGACCCTGAATGAAAGTGTTGTTCAGAATGAACATGAACGCGGTGGCATACCATGCCCACTTCTTGTTCCAGAAAAGCATCTGGCCGATATCACAAACATCACGCACCTCGGGGTGACGCAGACAGAACTCCCAAAGAACCATAGACGTGTAAAGCACAAAAGCGGCAACGACGACTGTCAGAATCAAACCAGGAACGAGGCCGAGGACACTGTAGGACCACGGGAAGCTCATCATGGCCAAGCAAATGTACTCAGAGAAGAGCAAAGCGGCCGTCTTCTGCCAGCTGCAGGTGCGGTACTGGATGGCACAGCCGTCCTCTTGGGCGAGCTGCTTCTCTAAAATTGTTGCACTACTGTCGTCACTGTCCGATTCGAGGGCGCCGCCAGTAATATCGGGGCCAATGCGAGGGCCGATTTTCATACCGCTGCCCCACCACGATGAGAAGCCGCCCTGGGACGCCGGCTCCGGGTCGAAATCGGCGGCCCGAGGGCCTTCGAGTTTCTCGTTCTTCGGAGACTCGGCCATTGTTGTAAATTTTCTGGTGCAAACGGGCGGAATTGTTGTATCTCGAGATTTGTCGCGCAATAGGTGTTGGTCGAAGTCTGGTCCGCGGTAGTAAAGAGTGTTTGAGAAACAGAAAGGGAAGGGGGGCGGCAAAAGAACTCTAATTGGAAAAGAAAGAAAAAAAGAAGAAGAAGAAAGGGCAAGGATTGGGAATATTTAATAAAGAGTATGTGTGACGAGCACCAATAACCCTAAACGCGACTAAGACAGTGTTGAGGTAAGAGTCTGTCTGTTGTGGCAGAGGTCATGAATAAGGGCAGTTAGGGGGGGGAAGGGTTCAAAGAAGGGAGACAAAGTTGACAGAAAAGAAAGCGAGGATAAGGTTGGAAGAAGGAGAGCGGCGATCGAAAGAGTCGGGGGATGTGCTGTAGATAAAGAACAAGACAAGACAAGCATCCAACAGAGATTTCGACCAAAAGGAAAACAAGACTTGGACGGGGGTAGGAGTAATGGGACATGTCAATCCACAAAGCTTGTAGTAATTGGGTTTGGGATGCGACGGGGGAACTTTGTCTCCATGACCCGCTAAACTAGCCTGGTGCGAGCGGCGAGCAAGTGTGTTAGCTGCCAGGCCGGGCGGGCGAACGAGAGCGACGCCGTGCAGCTCACGCTAAAAGATCCTCTTGATCCTTGTTGCGAGTACAACGTCGAGAACATTCAGCTGAAGAAACATAGAAACGCAAATAGCAGCACCTCGCACGGGGACCCGTCTAAGATATGCTGGGAATGCCAACGAACAAGTTTGTACGACGTACTGGAGAGGCAAGGGTCGCATTATCCCGCGTCGTACTCGGTCTGCGCCGTTGTCTGTGTGCCGTTTTTGTTGAATGACTGTTGAGGAGAGCCTCGATGGTAACTTGGGGGGGTCGGGGTGCATCAGTCGCGCGCGCAGACACACGACTCAGACAGCACAGACAGCCAGAAGCATCCCGCGAACGACAGAATGCCCCGCAGGGACCTGGTCGATGCGGGTGTTTGTTTCCTTTGCGTTATATTGAAAGGGTCGGCGTGGCTCATCCGTACTGTGTACATACATACGGAGTATGAAGAGAGACGGACAAATGCGGCCCAAAACAGACCGCGGACGTGGGTATGGCCTGGTCTAGGCCATGCTCAGAACACACAATACTGTGTAATTACTGTGTAGTTCGGTGGCTGTTCGTAGTGGTGCTTCGAAGCTCGAGGCACAAAAGTTCTCTTAACTTCGTCGACGTCTCTGGTGATTTTCCTGGCGGCTGATCTGCCGCACGGACCAACAACGAATGTTGGTACTGAATGGCGACAGCAGAACCTAGCTTGGGGTCGTGTGGGAGACTGCAGTTTGCGTCGGCGGCTCCGAAGGCAATACTTCGTACGGAGTAAATATAAATATGGTGATAATACTTGCCTAGTTGTTCCTTTGCAGGTACGACTTCTGTTTACAGACACAATCTCGACGGTTTTTTATTTTATTTCAATGGAAGGAGTCCAGAGCACACATACAGGATGGTCTCGTCGTGCCTTCCCTTTACTACGTGCCCCTTATTTCTTTGCGAGAGCTCCTTCCCCCTGGCGGGACGAAATGCACAAGTTGCCAAGCCCGTTTGTAGATTTCACCATATCTAGAAGGCCCCTCGTGCCTCTGGTTGGGATAGCAACTTGGCTGCCCGTCTCCAACCACAATCTAAGACTGTTTAAAATGGTCGTAAGACTCAGAGTGTACATTCCTGCCTGCCGAGCGCGTACCACGGCCTATTACGTTTTAATATGTGAATGTGTGCGGTGTGTATGGATATGGAGTACTCCGTAGAGGCTCCGTCGTTGCTTGTTTCTTTGACTTATGAGCTAAGACTGCATAGGGAAGGCTCGAATTAAGAATAAAGAATACAGTAACAGCCTTGGCTCAAAATCAGAAGGAGACAAATGCCAGGCGGGCCCCTTTGTCCTTTCGCCTCTCTCGACAGACAATAATAGTATGCGTATTACTCTGTTAGTTGGGCATGGTTTCTAAAAGTCCTATGTGCCGTGTATTGCGTGCGCGGATGAAGATTCGTCGCTAGTACGAAACGCGAATTAAATAAATCCCACCGTAGGCACCGAGGGCACTTGGTAGATTTACCGCAATTCATGAAGGAAACCTGTGCTCGCAGGGCTTGTCCAGCCAAGAATTGCTGTTATGTACATAGATTTTATTTCTCTGCTCAAACGATGCCAACAGGTACTTACGTCGCAACCACGAGCAAATAAGTTCGGAGAAAGCATTCACAGTTACGGAAGGCGCACCCTGCAGCCAATGTGGCTGGTTCTTACCCACCGGCATGACGTCAAATGGAAGCCCGCAGGGGGGCGAGAAGCACCCTGGGCGGAGTCCTATGGGTACGTAGTACGAGGTGCAAATACAGCGTCTGTGCCTATGGAAACAGCCTGGCAGCAGGCAGCGTACGAAGTATCCTAGTAGCAATGTGGAAAGCGAAAAAAAAAGGAGGAAAGAAGATCCTCTGGTGTGGGAGAGCCGCTGGTCCCCGAGCCCCCACCGCCCGCATGTCCCCATTTCTTCACGAAGTCCGCCCATACTCCGTATGTTGGCGCGACAAGCGTGGCCTAGCGCGGTCTTAACAAGCAAGGCCCTTCACCTCGCCGCCCTGGCTGGTCTGGGCGTATTTTGCGGGGGGGAAGCTGACCGCTTTCATAGGTAATGGGTTTGATTGGAGGCGGCGCAAAAACTCTTACGCTACGGAGTACAGAAGTGCCAAATGCGCCGAGGAGCTCTAACGTCTTACAAGGGTAGTATTGCGCAATAACAGGTTTTTTGGGGTTTTTTCCTACGTTACAGTGGGGGCCTCCAAAGTAGCGAGTAATACGACTTGGATAAAAGTGAGTTCATTTTTAGTATGTACGAAGTACAACAAAACAACAGTCTTTACATTGGCTGCCTTGTTGCTTTTACGCGAGGAAATATTTTAGTAATATAGTATCGCGAAAATAAGTGAAGTTTAGTACGACGTATAAAAGACGGGTATAGTATGTATGCCTAAAGGCAGAGTGAACGTGGGTCTATTAAAGTCATAAAGGAGGTGCACCTTATTAGAGAAAAAAAAGAAGAGAAAAAAAAAAAGGAAAAAAGGAAATGTGGCTCGTAGGGAACGATGGAGAAATATATATACGTACGCATTATGTTTTATTCATAGATACGGGTACGCCGTACAGCTCGGATCATCTATTAAGACATCCGGCCTTCAGGACACCCTGTATCTATATATCCATTGCACGCTTTGCCCCAGCCAGTCGACGGCGACACCCAACTATTGCTAGACGCTCCAACTTTGTGACGCACACATGCCCTTGGCACCTAGTTTCTCCTAGTCTCAGCTGTAAATACGGGCATTTTGATGTTTGAAGGGACAACCCTTGGCAGCAGCAGCAGAAATGCCCAAATTCGATGTTCTTCCGTGCTTGCACGGGTACAGAGCCTCGGGGGCATATAACTTGTAGGCCAACTTTGCCAGCTGTCAAGCCGAGATCTGCAGTTAAGACTCAAATTGGCATCTGGTTTGTCCGAAATGTCTTCTCGTGTGCCGACGAGGTATTGTCGGAACAAACTACAGACAGTGGTCATTTACGATGTAATGCGCTACTTGCAATGCACGGTGCTCGGTAGGTTGGATATTTAAATAATGCCAACGTGGTGCGTATATACGTCGTATTATTTCGCACACATATTACACGCTGGCGCACGTATGCTGTGTGCGCGAAACAAAGACACACTCTAATAGAGCCTTAAAAAGCTTAAAATCGACTTGACAAAGCATTGCACTCAAGAGGCTAATTCGTCCACCTACAAGTGTTGAGTCCCTGTGTAATACGCCGTATCAAAGTACGAATTGAGTCTTATTATGCACGAGAGCACGAGGCACATCCGCGTGATCAGCACTTGTCTATGAGGCGCTCATGTCTGTAATAAACATGAGCTGATGAGATTCTGACAATCCAGTTGAGCTATCGCGCACGTGACATATGGGTCGGCGGCAGTGCCGCTGCCTCACGTCACAGAGAGGCAGACACCGTAGACCAGCCCCCACCATTTCGGCTCTATTTATCAACATTCCTGAAAAAGGCAGGTAACCATGCGCTACCTGTACAGCTTCAGCAGATGGAAGCCAGCAGATGATGGCAAGGAAGGGCGTTGAGCCAAAAGCTGTGTGCCTTTTTTTACCGTCAGCTATGTGTAGCCGTCTTGTTCTAGACTGAACAACTTGTTTTGCAGTGACAACACGCTGCCAAGTGGCTTTGAGTGGCTGCACATGCAAGACGTCCAGGCTGCCTCCTCGCCAATATTCACTCGCGCACACACTGCCTTGAGCTACCTTTCTGATACCCTGGGCTCCACCTCACTTCCCATGTCTCTTATATGTCGCGAAGTGGCATGCATCAGAACCCAAGTCTTCTTTTTTTACAGATCATACTCTCTGTTGACCCTCGCCCCGGGTCCTTTCACATATGCCGTTCATCGCCAACACGCCGGAATCGCTGGTCGCACGGTCCGACTCCAGAAACCCATCAACGACATGTTGCGGCATCACATCGGGCGGCAGGCCGTGCCGTCGGCCAATTGTCGCCTCGGGCCTTAATCAGAAGACCCTCGGTGCGAAAAAACTCTTCGGCGGCAGGCTTCATGTAGACGATCCCCGCGATGACCGCCTGTATTGTTGGCAGCACAAAGAGCAGGCAACTATGTCGGCTCACTCCAGTCCAGGCCCGCGGGCCTCAGACACCCCTATCCTCGAAGAACGCACCAGCTTGGATACCCTCGCTGACCGGCTAAATCTTCTCAGTGTGAAGACAGGCTACAGCGACAAACGCACGTCCGGAGGGACAAGGTTGCCGCGCCCTTACGTGCCCGAGGTGCCACAAGGGCCCGCGAGGCGGCCGAAGCCCAAACCAGCACGCACCGTGTCGTTCTGTTTCTGTTTCGAGATCCCATCCGACGAAGTGGCTGCGCCACCACCGCGTCCCCGGCCCCGACCTGTCCAGTCGGCAAACCCCGTGTCATCTACGTCATCTACAGGGTCTACCTATGTGGCCCATTCGTCCGGCCAGGCAAAGCAGGCGGTTGCGCACGAATATCACAGCCGGACCTCATCCAGCAACTCCCATCGCTTGCAGCATTCCCGAAGGCCCTCAACTGCGTCCCAGACTGCCCAGTATTTAGCCTTGATCCCTCCGACTGCATCGCCGCAGACGGCTTCCGCCTTAATGGCCGAATTGGCCAAGCCCATATCCCAAGTCGATGAGCCAGGCTACATCTACATGTTCTGGCTGACCCCTGGGTCACAGCAGGCCAGTCCACCGGCAGATGCTGCACGCTCACTCCTTCTACCATCATCCCGCCCCTCCGGTGGCGACAGACGCCGTGCTAGCGACATCGTCGCTTCCTTCGCCGCGAACAACTCACCCACTCTTGATGGCCGCACCGCAGATAGGGAGGGAGTGCGGCCGGTGCCAAAACGATGCCTTGGCGGGGAGGGCACTGGTAAAGCCGTGCACCAGGGCACCAGGAGCAACGGCACACTGCTTCTGAAAATCGGCCGGGCCAACAATGTGCAACGACGGCTTAACGAGTGGAAGCGGCAATGTGGCTACAACCTTTCGCTCATACGATTCTACCCTTACCTTCCATCCAACAGTCGCAGCACCCATGTGCCCGGCACAGCCGTGCCACGCAAACTGCCGCACAGTCACAAAATAGAGCGCTTGATTCATATCGAGCTTGCCGGCTCAGGGCTGCGGGTTGTCGACGGTGACAAGTGCCAGGTCTGCGGGAGGGAACATCGAGAGTGGTTTCAGGTGGAAGCAACACGGAAGGCTGTTGCGGAAGTAGACAGTGTCATCCGACGCTGGGTCGACTGGGACGAGGGCCGCTCATAACCCGCTTGCGATACTAGGTGCTTATCATACTCCGGGCAAATCTATCTACCCGTTATTTTTCTCTCCTCCCGTTCATTTCCGTTTTCATTCTCCTCGAGCCATAATGACCAGAATTTTTCGTGTTATCCTACCATCTTATCTCATAGCTTAGCTTGTTTTTTACGGGATTTGTTTACCGTCAAACAAGAATATATCATTATTGCCTTGTCATAATCAGATAACTTAAGCCATCAACCTTGAAAGTCAAAGGCAACGTGGCTATTTTTGCCCTTGAACACACCCGGCTCAAAAAGGGTGAAGAAAAAAAAAAGGTCGGCGAATTAGAGCAGATCGGCTTTCATGGGCTGACCATCATAGATGCAACCGCAAGAATTTCTATTCTACCAGCATACAATCTCATGGCATGACACAAAGGGTCGCCCCAGATCACGCCACGCAGTTGCTCATCTGATGTGAATTGGGCCACAACGCCCTGCCTCAAAACTTCCTCCACTGTTGGTTTCCCATTCTGTTTCGATCGCGGATTTCCCGACCTCAAAACAACAATGCGGCCGGCATTACTCAATATCGAAGGAGGAACATTCCATATCGGCTTGAGACACCCAGTCAAGCACACTCTGTCGCTGCAACAGTCCCGATGGCCGTTGTTGCTACACCGCTCTCCCTCATCGGGACAACGAGGTGGCCTCGATAGCCTGGACAATCTTGAATATTTGCCCGGTCTCGCGGGCTTCATTGAACTGAGCAACCCATGGCTGTTGTGATGGCCACTCCGCCCTATTGGTAATGCTGGTTTACTAGCATTTGCGGTGGCTTTTTGTACGGTTGTTGATCCTTTGGGCACTGGGGTGGCAGTCGAAAAGAGCCCAATCAAACTCTTTATATACTGTTTGTCGGCCCGAGCGACAGGGTCGCCTTCATTAACGAAGCTGAAAAATAAACTTTTTCTAAGGCCGCGTCTTTCGGGTTTTTTTAGTGGGAGAAGGGAGACTGGCGGTGCACCAAAGGTGATACAGTGTACTCGGTGAAAGCAGCCTGTGAGCAAGTTAAGCTCAGATGCCGCCTGTGTCGAGGAAGCCACCATATGTGCATAAAGGAGCGAGGCCACGGCGCCGCCTGCTGAGTGACCAGTGATGAGAAGCGAGTAAGAAGCCCGGCTGGGATCTTCTTCCAGAATCTGACGAAGGCGTACAGCAACAGGGCGAATCATTTTTCGAGCGACCGAAAGAAATCCAGCATGGCAGAGGTTACCCGGGTCGTCCAGGAATGCGGCCGGCGATGTCGGTGCCATATTCAAGTTGACAGCCCAGTCCATAAAGTTAGATGTGCCGCGAATGGCAAACACTATGATGCTTGCATCATCCATTGGTACAGATTTGATGACCATGGCTTTTGTGCCGGCCCGCCAGTCGGCGCCAATATGTGCAAATCGTTCTGAACCATGTGGCTGCAAATAAGCACGGTCGGAGTACTTGGCGGCCAGGCTTAACAGTTGGTACGATGCGAGATACCTAATTGGCGCAGTTAGTTGCGATGCGAAACACAAAATGGCCTAGTTGCCACCGGCTTGATATTTATGGGGAAAGTAGATGGGCAATGTTGAGGGAAGGGCAAGTTATACAATTTCATAGGCGGCAAGTTCAAAGGCAACTTTGAGTTTGCATAGTAATCCACTTTAGCAAAGTAATTTCTGGAAACAATCGATGCAACCGTTCCAGGCGTCGAATCATCCGAGTGGCTGCACGCGCCCTCTCGACAAGATGCATCTTTTGAGGCTATCGGGATGCTTCTCGTTGATGTATGGGGTATAGTGTAGCTGGCTTCAAGCCCCTCGTATTGATCTCGGTCGATGGCGGTCATGAGAGTGTCAAAGGTTGAGGATATCTGGTCGTACAAAGCGGCGCCGTGATTCAACAGAGTGGTACCATGAGAATGAGACAGGGCACGACTGTGATCGAAAATGGGCGGTATGTTCACCGGAAGCAGGCCCGATGTCAGGTTCACAACCGGTCCGAGACGTGATTGCGATGTATCTCGGGAAGCTTCCGCCACTTGGCCTTCCCGTCTCATGCTCATCTCTGCAGCAGTAGTCAACGGAAGGGGAACCATATGATAATGCTGATCGTTTACAATGCCAGAAGGTTTCGGGTGGGGCCAGGAACTGTGCCATGAGAGAGGCGGCATGCCTATGATTTCGGGCGTGGGAACGGCGTGGTCGGCTGGGAAGTATAGCATGCTTGTATTAGACGATGCCGAGCTGATGACCGGGGGGTATGTGTATTGCGGACGTTGAGTGCCCAGAAGAGAAAAGATTCTGTCGACTGCCTCATCACAATCTGGTACATATTTGCGGGAACTTGAAGACTGCAGCCACTCCATGGCTGGTCAATGTTGGCAAATTCGCCCGATGATGAAAAATCCACATCCGCCGGCGAGGTGTACCTCTGTGTAAATGATCACAGTCCCGTTGCGGAATACGCTGTGTCCGTCCGGCGTATCTTGCAAAGAAGTGACGAGTACGTCTGACGATGGAAATAGTAAACGGTCGTATGAGTCGATTGGGGAGAAGAGGGGGGATATGGGGCAGAAAGAAAAAGGGCTTGAGACCGAAGAATAAGAGAAAGAAAAAAAAAGACGAAAAAAAAAAAAGAAAGTAGAGAAGAGGATGGAGAAAGGAGTGAGAAGAGAGAGAAACAGAAGAGAAACCTCTACCGGTCTGCATTTGTGGTCGAGCGGATAAACGCGCGCACTCGTGAGCCGTGATAAACACGGACTTGCGGCGTAGACGCCCGGAGATTCGTAGCGCCCTTTTAAGTGCCTCGAGTGCACTTTACATTTTGCGAGACATCGCAGCTTGCATGAGACAAAACCTTGGCTACGAGACATGATTCGCCAGGCATCCACCACTGAGCGTCCAGGACCTGCTTCGCCACACCACACTGGTTGCACAACAGGCAAACATGGGATGGGACTGTGGGTGTGGTCAAGTTGTGGCGCGAGGGAAGCTCAGAATGCAATCAGGCCTGGAAAGACTTCTTCACCTAACGTCGTAATACCTCCAAATCCTGTGGTTCCAAAAAAGTCTGTTATTTTGACAGAAGAAGGCAGGCCTGGTCCACCAAGAACGTGACGTCCTCTCTCGCCCCAAAAATAAACAAAACACCGCTTTTGAAAACGGAAAGTGCGATGGTAAAAAGTATTATTTCAGGCGACCGAAACGGCCGAAACGGAGCGGGGTCTCTTCTCGTTGTTGTTCTCGTTGTTGTTATCCAGAAACCGGCAGGTTGGGAAGGTATGATCGGGCCACGAGCTAATCGTTCTCCGTGCGGTGTGTTGAACTGACTTTCCTGCTTACGTGGCGGCATTGATACGGAGCATTGTGTCCTGTAGCACACGACGTACTTACCCCGTAACAGCACAGGTATTTATATGGACAGCAGCCTTGCCGGCGGCACATCCCACACTCATGTACAACGTGTGCCCCTTGCTGTTATGGAAAAAGCGATACTGTGGCAGGCTCGCAGGCATGGCCCCGGCTACCAAAGTCCCGCGACAGGTTATCTCAACAAGGTATCTTATCTTGTAAGTATCAAATTAAGGCGTTTGACGTTGGATACGGCCGCGGGGCACAAGGATTTTACTGTATTTTGGGGCCTGTACGACGTTATTTTGTGAGGAATATGTGGATGTGAACGCGATCTTCTCACGTTGGTCGGCCTCGTCTCCTGAAGGCCCCAGAACCTCTACGAAGTAGACGAGTGGACTCTATTGTGTATGTAGGAGGTACCATTAAGTACTCCGTACTGGGTAATTACTCCGTATTACTCCGTACTCCTTAATACGTCGTAATACTGCGTACGAGTGCTGCGTATGTAAACATCTGGGCCCGCAGCATAATACAAACTACGCCATATCTGGACGAAGCCAGTTTTGCCGCCAGATCTGCAACACCAAACGTCCTATGGACCACCAAGACAAACACAAGCTCATTCATGCGACAAAGAGTGCTCAACCGCTCTAGGGGGAAAAAAAAGGGGGTCCAGGAGCGCCAAACAAAACACCCCATTATCAATATCGCGAACACGCAGACTCCCCCATAAACGCACGTTGTTCGAAGCAATCCCGCATCGCCTCTTCCGCCATACCATGAACAGCCAACAATCGCATCTACACCACAGCCGCTCGAGATGACCTGACTGTCGCCATGGATTTTGTACGTTCTTCGGAGCACCATGCCAGCCGGTGTGGCTTTGGCTTCGGCCGCGCAGGGATGAACAGCGACTGGCAAGGCAGCCGCGATGAAGCCTCATTCAGTCACAGCTAACAGACAACATTTCCTCCAAACAGTGGTCACGACTTTTGAGCCACACGCCCCTATCGGCTGGCCCCTCGAGAAAGGACATCGCCAAGGACCCCCTGCGGCGACGGCATCGGTTCGAGAAAGAATACGGGCAGCTCCTGGTAAGCGCACCTCTCCGTGTCCAGGCACGGGCATCCGGCGGCGTTCTTGTTGGCTAATTCAGGTCCCTCTCCCTCCATTTAGCAAACATGGCGCAATTCCTCCAACCTCGTACATGACATCGGTGCTGCCGACACAATCGAGCTACGCATCCAGGAACTCACCAATATCCTCATCGACGAGTCCCGCCGGCCGCTTCCGCACACCTGTCTTGGCTTTGCTTCGGAGAAGCAAATATATGTCCCTATTGGCAAAATTGCCGCGACGTCCTACAACCTCAACATCATCAAGGAAGCCGTTCATTTCTTCGGTACATTGATCGAGAGCGAGGATGATGCCTTTGTTGAAACAGAGGTTTTCGCGTCCAATCTCACCAATCTCTTCGTCCGCATAACCGGTGCCAACAGCATCCACCTCGACATTGAAACCGAGACCAAGGTTGTCGAGCTTGCATTCAATGTCACTACCAAGATCAGACTCCGTCCAGAGATCCTGCCTGGCTGGTTCAAGGCCCAGCAGGACCTGCAGCCAGCGGCGCTGCAACCAGCAGACGCCCAAAGTGGCGTCAGAGACCGAGAAAAGGAATCCGAGGGCCACGAGCGTTTCAAGGGGAAGACGCAGCGAAAGGACTTTCCTCTGTTCTATATCCTAATGGACTACATCCACTCAGAAGGCAAAATCGGTGACTTTGCCCGCACAGGTCTCCTCTATATCGTCGAGTCCGCGTCTGCCGTGTCTTCTGCCTCTTTGGAGCAGTGGATTGTCGAAAGCGATCTCAGCACTCTGATGGCCACCGGGCTTGGTGCCCTGTACAGCCAGCTGAGTCGCAAACTTGTCATCGATCACCCGGCAAACAACCTACCTCCCATTCTCGCTTTGTCGGACTATGAACATCCAAGACCTGCCTTCGAGGCCGTCAGTTCTTGCTCCTCTGACTTCCAGGTCCAGTTGGACACATTTCTCTCCCATCTCCTCTTCTGGCAGGATGTATTGAACCATTGCCGCTCCGTTGAAGTGAGATCAACGCTACTTGAACACTTCCAAGTCATCTTTTTACAGCAGCTCCTGTATGCCAACTCCCCTTTCGCAACAGGCCCGTGTGCAGTACCGTTTGCTACAAAGGCTAATTAACGCGTTTCGGGCAGGTATCCTTCTCTTCTTGAGTCCTCCGATATTGACGGGGGCTCGTCCGTGGCCGTCTTGACGTATCTGCGCAGGATCATTGAGTCCCTTGACCACCCCGACATGATCAACCTTATTCTCCATTACCTCCTTGCCCTCCCAGATGTGGCGAACGCGGAGCCGGTAATGGAAAAGAGTGCTGTCAGTGCTGCCCGCAAGCGCAAGTCCATGGATCTGGCCACGATGATGGCAGAAAGTGTCGATATTGCCGCTACGCCAAGCCTGTTCAATCTGGTCGACCTAATTCTTGCCTGCCTAAAGTCACACAGTCAGCAGACAATATTTGTCACGCTTCAACTTGTCTCAACCATCCTCCGTCGCCATCATCGCTACGCCGTCATGACACTTATTCGCACCGAGCCCGTCTCCGGCCTTACCTCGCGCCGCACAATCGGCGCCCACCAGCAAGATGTGGAGTTCTTCATGTCCATTGCAGGCGTCGTCGGGGGGCAAGACAATTTTGACGAGGTATACGACAGCGTTCTTCGGGACATGCTTGTGCGGCTTGAAAGCCACCCATGCTCCTTGAAGATTATTGCACCCAAAGTGTCGACAAATAACCACGACCTACCATCTATCCCCGACAGCCTGCCAGGTGCTCCTCGTGACGTTGTCGCGCATACAATCCGCCCAGGTGACCCCCTCCTCGCGGCAATCATTGATCGGTTAGAAACGTTTTTCGTCAATCCCGTTGACACAAATCTTTCTGCAACGGAGGCCATTCTTGATTTGTGTACATGTGGATTTGTATCGCTGGAAGGTTGGCTTCTTCGACACCCGGACGGCTATGCCTTTGATGATGACGCCTGTTCCCAGTCGCTAGCCGGAAGCAACTCTAGACTTGGCGGAAACGAGGCTGTGACCGAAACTACGCAGGCGTCCTCCTTAACGAATATGTGCCGACAACGGCCAAAATGGAGTTGTCTGCCACGGCTTCTGGTAGTGCTACAGGCTTTGGTGACCCAAACGCAAGCATATCGCCAGTCAATACCTCGCTTTGATGACTTACTACAACAGCGTCGCGAAGCCTTTCAAACAGCGGACTCCGGTCCATCGGCTCTTTCAGCCCGGAACAAGGGTGTATTTACCAACGGGTATAGTGGCGTCGGCTCTGATGGCGCATACATGGACGATGCGAAAATCGATGCGTATACCCGCCCCTCTGTCTTTGAGAATTTCGCACAGAGACTTCTATCGGAGCTTGGCACACCAAGCCGATCAGGCAGCCCTCGAGGGCGGAAGGACTTAAGCCGGGCTGGTTTTTCTACGCCCTCTGGTGGGAATGTCGAAAGTAGCATAGGCGGAAGCATCGCAGGCAGTGGAGGTAACACCCGATCCGGCGTTGTGTCCGACGGCTACGGCATCTCCACTGCCACTACCACCAGAGCTATCCCAGTTGGACCTAGGGAGTTTCCGCTTGGCTCAGATTTCAGCACGCCACCCAAGGACAGCTCCGGCAGTGCTCGTTCATTCTCACCAGGTGGTCAGCGCGGGGAGGCGGTGTCATGGGGCAGGCAGGGCAGCCGGGACGGGTTAGTGGCCAGCCAGATGGCTGCCTTCCAGGTCGTGGATCGAGAAATCCTCGCGCGTCGGGTTGGCATCCCAGAAACACATGATGGGTCTTCGCCAATCCCGATAAACTTCAATAGGCCAACACAGCCCTCAGATTTGTCTGTTGCTGGGGATGCAGCACGGGACGATGAACAACAGGTGGACAGCGGTGCCAGCAAGTCATTAGATGGTGACGAGCTAGCGTCTGGGGATGGGGGTGTGCCACCTGTTGATGATAAAACAGTGACGGTTTCCCACGTTTTGACTAACGCAATCATCCTGCAATCCTTTTTATTCGAGATCGCTGCGGTGCTACAGGCAAGAGCTGGCCTCTTTGACGAGGTTCGATTTGTCTGACCCGGTGTTTGAGTCGACATGGCTGTCTCAACTACTACACACTCGTTCTTGCATCACCCTTCAGATCTTTGGGGCCTGGTCCGTATGATGTGTTTCGCGCCATTGCTTCCGCCGCGTCGATATGGAATCACATCTGCATGACACAGGCAGAGGTTATTGCGCAACAATACAAGACTTTCGATAGTATCCGCCGCCGGTTTGTACATGCGCTCTAATGTGTATCCGTGATAACACGGTGTGCCATCTGTCGGTGTTGATGGTCATGTTAGTTTTCTTGGTGCGCTTTGGGTTCGGGTTTGCAGCTACTGTATCTGTGTACTCGGTATTGGCTTCCCTTCTACTACTGGCTTCGGACATGTGACGTGAAAATAAAGGACTCCAGTGTCTTCGTCAAGTGCGGGCATATGCAATGTTCGGCTGTATGCATCGCAGCTCACATCCACTGTCGTGTGTATGGTGTGCGCTGCGCTGCATGTAAGATAGCTTATGATGTGTATCGCGTGGGGCGTGGGGCTATCGACACGAGGCTACGGTGCTGTGGGGAAGATGAACAACGATAGCCCATGCCACATGGAGTGGACGGGGACAGGCGGGAGCAGTGCTAATATAAGGGTGTTGCTCCGAGGCATGTGAATTACACACTTTACATTCATTGTGTGTTTGACTGGCCGTTTGTATGTGTGTTTATTTGTCTCTCCTCGGCGGCTATAGTCTGCGTGTCTGTGGTGTATCTATTTCCATCTTTACTTATGCATCGCATATCTGGATTTTTAGTTGTGTGTGTGTTTGTGGACTTGTAGATATACGTGTAAAATAAGGTACCTGCGTATTATTTATAAATACATTTTAATAATCACAGCACGTTTGTATATCCAGTTATATATATATATATATATATATTAATACATCATACCCATCAGCATAGCAATAAATAAATACATCGTATTTGTACGTATGTACACTCATTTACCTATACATATACATACCCCATGCGAGAAGGACGCATCTGCCGACTGAGCGCAAGGGGCAGCCAGAGTGTAATATAGATATACAGACACAAACAATCTTGAAAGAAGAACCATAACCTGAACCAGTTTCGAAGAAGCTACAGCAATAAGAAGAGAGGTGATCGGGATGTGATAGAGACGATGCGATTAGAGACGATCGGTTACGTCTTGGCCAGCAGCGTTCTAATCAAAGCCCTGGGACGCATGCCGGTCACGGCTTGGTTTACAGCAATGCAAGACTTGTTGCTAGCTCTATGTCAAGTAATCGCATGGCCATTGCGGTCCCGGGCGATGGCAGCCTCGACCTGGAGGCTGGACTAACAATACGAGCCAGAAAAGATATCGGGCTACATCCTGCAACAATGAGAAGATACCCAACCGCTGGCGAATAACACTGACCGACGAGGGGGGCGGCTACGTGCATGTAAGTAAGAAGCAAATAACGTTCCTTGCAAGCCACGCCGGCAAACACAAACGCGGGAATCAAACAGAACCCCAAATGGCAAGTGAATAAGAAAATTAAAGCCAGTAGTTATCCCAAAAAGAAAGAAGAAACCAAAAACGACAAAAAAGATCAAAACAAAAGCCAGAACAAAACAGGACGTGAAACGGATAGAGCACAATAAATCAAACCACCAAGGCGCTCGGTAATATTACATACATGCACGCCTGCAAACGCACTATCCAACCCTCGGGTCGACCCACACTACGACCAGAAAGAGAGCAAAACCGCCGACGAAAGAGTCTCTTATCAAGCCCAAGCTATGTGTGTGTCCCTGGGCGGCCTGTAAGTTCTCTGCCTTGCACCACACGGTTGTCCGGTACACTGCCCGTAGGTATTGTCCTCATACCCACCACCAACAGCTCCATTTACCTGCCCCTTCGGGGCACCGAATACCGGAAAGACGAAAACAAAAAGCAGCGCCGGTAAAAATGAAACAAAGCGAACCTTGCAAACAGCTGTACAATCTCCATATCCCACTGAATGTGCTCGAATCACCGTAGCACACCGCACGAACGATACTCCAAGGAAGTAAGAATTTTGCCGAGCACGGTGGAAACCATAGGGCGCCTTCTAAGAAACATCGCCATGCCATCGATGCCCCTTTATGAACCGCGAGCGACCAGTTGATTAATTGGAAGACTGACCGCTCTTTTTGTCCTTGCGAGGTTTGATCACGAAGCTGGCCATAATTTGCAGGTGGTCGGCGGGGAAGTGGTAGCTAGGGAACCCAGGTACACGTTTGAGGTACTCTGCATCCGGCGGGCCCAGAATGTCCACAACCTCGAGAGAGTTGGTCGAATACCAGATATAGTCGATGACATTTGCAAATCCTGGAGTGTAGTTCGTAAACGGAAGCTCATCGGGCGTTCCATTGAGGTGTTGGTAGGAGGATTTGAGGCTGAAAGGGTGCTCAATGCCGTCGCGTGTAAAATTGCCGTACTGGAACTTTGCGATTTCGGGGTGATCTGGTGCAAGCCGGCCCATGCGGAGAAGTTCCGTGACACCACTTTCCGCGGTCGAATTGTAATCACCGCACACGAAAAGCGGAATATCCGTGTTGCTACGGTACTCCTGCGAAGGGGCGCATTCCGGAGGATTGGGGTCCTTTTCGACGCCTGGTATCTCGATCATTTTCTTGTCTTTCAGAGCGGGCCACCGAGCGTATTTTTCGGCCTGCTTCGTGACGAAGTCCATTATCAGCGCGGTCTGCACAATTTTAACATCGGCAAGTGTGCCTTCCCAGGCGAGATGGGCGTTGACCACTATGAGACGCGCGCCAGTTCTGCGGCTCTCAAAGAACCCGACAATTGCAATGTTGTCCTTGGGCATAACCCGGTTGAAAATGTCGTGTTGGCTTTTCATGTCCGGGCGATTGATGGCGAGAGCTTGGAAATCAATCAACTGTTTATCAAGCAGGACAAACTTGCTGCCCTTGTAAAAGATAGCACAACCATCCACAGACGCGGCATCCTTCTCGGACATAGTCCGTGCCTTTGATCTTGGGTAGTGGATTGCCCTGTAATCGTCACGGGCAAGCTCGGGCCCGAAGGTTTCCCGGAGAGCGTCCGTAGTGATCTCTTGAAGACTGAGGAAATCGGCATCGCGATGGCGAATTTCCTCGAGAATTTTCTCTTTGCGGTAGTCCCAGGCAAGTGCACCTGATGGCGTGTACCCGTACATTTGCGACGTCGCATATCTCTCGCCAAGAATGTTCCACGAGAAGACCTTGACACGCTCCAAAGTAGGGGACACATCTTCCTGAACGACGACAAGCTTCCGGTCATTGGGTGGCAGGGGAACTAGGGAAGAGCAAATGTTAGCAACTTACACTGCCAGGAAAGTAGGGCGCCAACGAGTCGCATGGAGTGGACAGCATGCTATAGGGTGGGGAAGTCATGGCCTGTGCATTAAATGGGAGAAGATGGATTGCGTGGATGCAACGGGTAAGGCCAGAATAGAGAGAAGTAGACGTGAATGGGTGAGAATGAAACCTACTAGGGGGCTGCTCTCGTAGATAGGTAATCAAAGATTTGGTGCCTTTCTCCATGATTTCCTTCTTCAGTTCTGGGTCGAGTGGGTTGCCTTCAATACCAAGAGTCTCGAGCATGTGTAAGGACCCAATCTCACAAGGGAGCGTTCGGATGTTGTTGTTGAACAGCAGCAGTTGTTTGAGAAAGGTGCACATGCCAAGCTCCGGAGGCAGCTCAGAAATCTGGTTGTGGGACGCTTCCAAGATTCTCAGCTGGCGTAGGCCACCAATGGCAGCTGGAAGGACAGTCAATTTGTTCGAACTGATGTACAGTTCCTGAAGAAACTCATAGCAAAATAGCTGAGGGGACAAGGCACGCAATCCCTGTCCGCTGAGGTCCAAGTTGTGCCAATCTTGTTGGCGATTTGGTTTGTCCACGGACCAGGGCCTGCGGATGTCCTCAGAATCGCCGTCGGCAAGTGTGGAGTTGTTCAGGACGGGTGATGGGCCGCCTATGCCCTTGTTCTCGCTCGCTTTCAACCGCGCATAGTAATTGGCCTGATTCTGCTCAACCATGGCAATATTGGCCGCCTCGGCTTCCTTGTGCTGGCGTAGCTGGTCTGCCCAATGTTCCGTGACGGGAGCTTGCTGAGCAGCGCGAATGGCCGCGCCATGACCGTTCTGGAGGCCGTTTGAAAAGGGACTAGAGGTAGGTATAACACCGCTGGAATAGGCAGAGTGGTGTGCCAGGCCTTGAGAGTTGGCATTGTGGCTGCCTTGATCGGCAGACTGCAGAACCTGGTGGTGTTGAGGAAGGGCCTGGTGTTGGTGTCCGCCAGTTTGCTGAAAGCTGTACATCATGGGCATGCCGCGGCCGGCAGAGTTGCCATTGATTCGGGAAGCATGGCCCTGCTGATGGCCTTGGTTGTACATTCCGAGGGGTAAAGTGGACAAGTCTCGCGAGGCAGTGTCGGGCGATTTGGATGGCGATACTGGCTCAGTCGAATACTGGCCGACAAAGGAATTTAAAAGAGAGTCGGAGGATGAGGGCGGAACGGCGTTAGAATTTGCGAGGTGTCGAGGTAAATAAAAGATGTTTCCAGCCTGCTGCAGATAACGGTAACCATCTGCCATCTAGCAGTCATGGATGGTACTAGAGGGCAACGACAGAGCTACAATAGCTGTCGACGGGGTGAGACGTCCCCGATAAGCTGGGTAAGAAGGGCAGAGAACAATGGGCTGCGTTTGTGGTGGCCCTTTCCCTGTCTTCCGGGGCGATCGGCGTTTGTCGTGGTAGTAAATGGGTTTGCGTAAAATGTCTGGAGTAGTGCATGGGGTCCTTGAGCCCGTTCCACTTGCATCGATGCGTCGAATTGAAAGGCAGGATGGGCTGCAAAGACTTGACAGTTGCCACGGGAAGGTCAGTGGGCCGTTAATGAGTCCCTCGCTAGGGAAGCGGTCGGCAATGGGGAGCGTGGCCAGGGCGGATGACGCGCCAAGTAGGAGCAGTTGATGTTATCAGAGCATGCCGCGACGAAAACTGTCTGATGAGTCTTGTCGCTGCCTGGGTAGGATGATACAAATTCGTGGTAGAGGTCGTGATGTCCTGGGCAGCGGGAAGAGCAATAAAGATGCTCCAAGTGTTCGAATGGTTGGCACAGAGCGTGAGGCTTGGCAGCGTTGTGCGATGTCGTCGTGCACACGCGTTCTTGCTCTGTTTCTGAGGCTCTGTCTCTGGTTTATGGATGATTGCGGAGGATTGTGGTTTGGGTGTCTTCGCTCGGTAAGGATAAGGGGACCTATTTGTGCGGGAAAAAGGCAAAGTCAGTTCATGAATAGGCTTAGACTGGAAGAATTAAAGAATTGGCGATGGTAAGATGATGTGTAGCATGGGGGAGCATCAAAAGAGGTAAGGGGAGGGTGTGCGAGGGGTGAGGAGGCAAAAAATAATCTGTGGGAAAAGGAGGCTGGACGTAGGGAGAAGGTCTGGCTTGGCAGCGTTGGGGACCTGGAGCGAAAAAGACATACCGGAGTGGCACGCACTTTAGCACGGACCGTATGTAAAGTGAAGAACGGTCAATATATGTTGATGTAGAATGATATAAACTTTGGTGACGATGGCAACGTAGAGTTTTGCGACAGCTTGTTATGGTGGATGCTGAGCAAGCGGCATGAGGATGAGGGTCACGGGGCTTGTGTAGTATTATGTAAACTCTATACCACGTGACTAACATCTTCAAGTACTCTACTCACTGGCCAATCAACTGGCTAGTGCTTGCATAAGAACTCCGTACTCCGTATTACGACGCATTACTATTGTGACGAATTATTACAACCCAACCGAGCCAACCAGCGTTTATTCACTGCCCGTGAAAATGTGGCCGAGCGGTGGTTTCAATGTGCTTTGGATATCTTAATTCAGCATTCGTTTCTGAGAGGAGACCAGACAAATTCTGCCTACAGAAGTATACAACGTAGTAGTCATTGAAGTGACTTTGAGAAGAAACAAACCCACCGCGAGACAGGCGACGAATTGCCGGCGACGAATTGCCGGCACTCAGCCTGCCAGCCTGCTTACGACGTACGTATGTTGATACGAGCGAGCGAAAAATATGAAGAGCGAGAAGTGGTTCTGGCGAGCTATTCAGGCTGTTCGTTGTTGGCCGATTCAGCCGTCTGCTGTGTAATCAGGGAGCAGCTTTTGTGGCTGTTGTGGGTTCGCACACACTTTCAGACACCAGCTGCAAGCATGTGCGTACTGTTGGTGATAGATTGCGCGCCGTTGATAGGATGTAGAGAGATGGAATGATAATTGATATAAAATTCTAGCTGGATACCAACATTTGACCAGGAACGGCCGGGGGGCAAGGCCGCCAACCCGTCCACCTGCACCAACCAGGAGTTATTGAGTATAGGCGGGGAGAGCCTCCCCCCCACCCCTCCTGTCGATGTCGACCTCAATCCATTCCAGGCCTTGGGCATGCTGTCAAGTTGGATATCGTGCGAGGAGACAGCAATGCTTCGTAATTACTCCGTGCTCCGTACAGATAAGTTGCAATATAGCCCGGGCGGACCAGTCTTCTGGCACTCTACAAAAGAAATCTGGGGCCGTCACGACACGGGCTGGCCTTGTTCAAATCGCACCCATGCCTCATGGTCCTGGCTCAAGCGAGCGGTAGTATATTGCTAATTATTTATGTACGAAGTATTGCTCGGGCCAGGCCCGATCTCTGGCAATGGGCAATTGTAGACGGCAAGACGGCGCAGATAGTTTTCCTCCTCCAACCCTGCACACCACCTCCTTTTCCGTGCTTCTGTGCCTCTTCCAAGCAATATCACTTCTAGCCGTTGACCCCTCCTGCCTCGCTTCTTTCCCCTTCTTTCTGGGCTTGTTCTTCTTTTTCCTTTTCTTTCTTTCTTTAACAACCCATCTGGGCCAGTGTCCTCCCTGTCCTGCATCTCCCATCACGCATCTTTTTACAGAGGCGCGATCTTTGTCCAGCCTGCTTGTATCATTACCCCAGATCCACAACTGCTCTTATTTCTTCTCGTTTCATTTTCTTCTTTGTCCCGTCGTACCTTCTCCCTTTTGCATCACCACTTATCGCTGAGCCCCAAGTATACGCAAGCCACACTTGCAACCGGTTTGTTCTGTATTTGGCAATATCTTTACCTCATTTGCCCTACCGAGGTGCCATTCTCTTTTCTTTCGGCGCCCGTCTCGTTCCCGCATTTTCCCTCACACGACCTGTTTTATTTGCTTCTAGGTGTTTTTTTCGTGAGAGAGAGGGGGGGGGAAACATGCGCCAGCACTGAGTTACATCAAATGCGTATACTGAGTACGGACTATTTCTTGCAACTACGTCGTAATTACACCAGGGACGAGGAAGGCTAAAACGGCCAGAAAGAGGAGCGGAAAGGAGGAAAGACGCGCAAACTCGCTGGGAAGCTTTGAGTTGTCATCCGAACAAGGCTGCCGCTAACTGGGGCGACTTTACTCCGAACCTCTTCCCCATAATTTAAGGGGGGGTTGCAGAACTGAAGCATCCAAAATGAGCTGGGCCCCATTTTCCGACTTAATAGGGGCGGCCGCAAAACATACAAAGAAATGGAGTATCTACTATTTAGGCTATGTCACCGCCAACAACCCCCCACCCAACTACTACTTGCGCAGGCCACCGCCGCCTCAGCCGCCACAAAGATCAAATTCCACGATAGCGGTGACTCCCACTCGAAAGTCTCGGTTTCTAGGCGGCCACCGGAGAACGAACTCCAGTGACAGCCCGCGGAGTCGATCGTCGCACGAGATTGAAACACCCGCGTTTCCAGGCACAGCGCTTCCCTCCCCCGGCGACCCCCGAATCCCCTCCGACATAGAGGCACTACAGGACGACCGGCCCCAAGATCGACATCGGCTGATCGGAGGCGGCCAATCTTCCCTGTCCCCCCCGACTGGAGATCGCAACAAGGAGCTGCCACCGACGCCGGCACCGGCGCCATCGGTCGGAGAACTTGGTCTCGGACGAGTACCTCCGTCTTCGCCTTACACAGCGCCAACCACAGGTCCCACCTATCCACTTGTTCTGCGAACTCGATCTTATTCAGTGGAAACTGCCACGGCATCCATAAAGTTGGCTGGGCTCAGTACAGTGGTCACGCTGGCAAGTAAGATACGGAAACACCAGAAATCGCGTCGTGAAGAGAGAATAGTTGAGGACGACGAACGGGGGCACCACAAAGGAGGCCAAAGTCAACAACAGAATACGGAGCAAGAAGAAGGGGAAGAGCAAGAGGGAGAGCGAACGCAAAAACAGTACAAAGAGCAACAGCAAGAGCATCAAAGACAGAAAAACCACAACGAACATTTCAAGATCCCAGACAAGAAGCAAGCCGAGGACCAACATCAGGGACAGGCGCAGGATCAAGACCAGGAACCCGATCTGCAGAAACAGCAACCCCGCAAACAGGACATATCCTACGAGCACGACCACGACCCCGACCACGGCTAGCTGGAGAATTGGGGACACGCCTTTGAAAGCCAGAAAAACAAACCCCAAGGAAACCGTCACCAACGGCGGCGGCAGCAGCAGCAGCGAGTTAGCTATGCGTCCATTGTACCTGTCCCGACTGCCCTTTTTTCAAATAGCATCACGAAACCCTTTTCGCGCAACGAGAGCATATCCAGCAGCTCCGGCTTCGCGGCCCTGAGCACTAAGACTATGGTGTCCAGCGTGCCACCCTCCAGTGCAGATGGCGTTGGGTCGTCGTCGCAATCGCTACTCTCTACAGCTTTCAACCAGGCAAAACCCTTTGTCGTACGCAACGGACGTACTTATCTTTCCGACTCGTCTTTGCCATATCCCCTTCCGGTGGACCTTGCAGAGCTCCACCGCCAATCGCTACGTTCACTTCTTCTGTTCCAACTGTTTGGCGGGCCAGTATGTTCTCCTTCCTTTGCAAACAAGCCGCCCACCCGCGTATTGGAAGTTGGCTGCGGGTCTGCTTTCTGGAGTATTATGTGCAACCAATTCTATACGCGCCAAGGACACCGCGGTATTTCATTCTCAGGCATCGATATTGCACCCATTGGTTTGGCGTCCAAGGGGCCAGATGATGCAGGGCACGTTAACTCACCAGGGCCTGGGAAGGAGAAGGATCAGATGAACTGGCGTTTTGTGCAGCACGATGTTCGTCGCATGCCGTGGCCTTTTGAAGCTGAAGAATTTGATCTGATCATGATCAAGGATGTGTCGTTGGCCATGCGCTCTGACACGTACCAGCTCGTGTTTGGCGAATGTATTCGTCTCCTCCAAC
This sequence comes from Sporothrix pseudoabietina, assembly GCA_019925295.1. Classification (NCBI taxonomy): domain Eukaryota; kingdom Fungi; phylum Ascomycota; class Sordariomycetes; order Ophiostomatales; family Ophiostomataceae; genus Sporothrix; species Sporothrix pseudoabietina. Next base: position 1,600,651 of record JADHKS010000002.1, on the reverse strand, counting down.
CTGGCGGAACCTTGGAAGTGTGGGACTCTGACCATGCCATTCGTTTACTGCGCCCTCACCTACCTTCTGCGCCAGCGGCCCTGTCAACCGAGGAGGAAGATGACTACGAAAGTGCTATGAGCGCTGGCGCATATGTTCTCACACCAAACACACCACTTTCTGCGCCGCTCAACAGTTATATTGTGGAATATAATGCTTGGCTTGTGAAGGCCCTAGAGTCGCGGTCTCTTCCATTTGCACCATGCGCACTAGCGGGAGCCCTGTTCCTCCAAGAGGCAGAGTCACTAACAAATGTGTCGTCTCGTCGGCTGGCCGTGCCATTATCGGAGATGCGCTGGGAGCGGGAGGGTGTTGGTGGAGTGGTGACGAAGGATGGCAAAACGTATATAGATTTCAAGGGCGTTCCGAAAGCAAAGGGGCAGACTCGAGAAATGGACCAGGGCAAAAAGACAATCACGCCTGCTCAGACAGCCTTGCGGCGAACTGCGCTGCTAACGGTTGTGCAGCTGATACAGAGCTTGGAGCCTCTCCTACGTGAGGTGAGCGGCAAAAGCCAGGATGAATGGGACGGTTGGTCTGGTAAGATGATGAACGATTTGATGAAAGAAAATGGTACTTTCTGGGGCGAATGCCTTGAGGTGGGTGCGTGGTGGGCGCAAAAACGTTAGATGAAGGGGATGGAGGCGATTTGGTGTTTATGGACTCATTACATTATGTTCTATAAATCGTGATTACCCATATCATCGTGTACACGACAAGAACATGTGTATTATACGCAGCAGTGGGTACACGACCATTGGTTCTATATCTTCCATTTTCTTTCTCCTCCTTGCCTCTTGAGGTTGTCCAACCTGGGCGTGTGTGTCTTTGAGAATTGGCAAGGTGTATATTCCCACTCATCTGACTATACCCCGTCGTATCTTTTCCTGAGCATGCGGTATCGCTTAAGGTAGTATCTAGAGCGTGAAAAGGCAAGGTCAGTCATTACCATCGGCCGTATAGATTGTTTGACACTTACAACGCCTCAATTTCTAACGACAAAACTGTTAGTCTGAAGTCGATAAATAAATAACATTGCAACCGGAATCTTACCTTTTTGTACAAACTGTGCCCGCGCAATGCCACGCCGTATGGCTTCATCGTCCCGCAAAGCGGCATTGGCGGAAAACGCAGCGTGGAGGCGGCGGCGGAAGTAGTCGTGGCCTTGTGGATAGTCCTTTCCCATGTTGAGGAGCTCTACTAAGGGTCAGCTTTGCAAAGTAAAGTCGGACCTCCGACCTTCTGTAGTTACAGGAAGTGTTACCGCCCAAACTACACGCAAAACTCGATGTTGTGGAAGGCTGTTCGTACCCTTGTAGATGCTGATTACCTGCCTTCGCAGCTCCATATTCAGCGGTGGAGTCATAGTTGTATGCAGTAAGAGCGAACAATGCGTAGCACTCTTTGTTCACAGTGCCTGTGTCTGCCCAAGAAGAGATACTCCCTATGTGTATGCTTTTAGAGCTTTGCCCGGAGGGATGACGTATCTCCAAAGCGAACTGTGAGTGCGTTCAGTTAGAATTATGATCTGCGGTTGTGAAGAATAGAGCAGGCCGTGGTACGATGGGTCGAGTGTGCCGTCCAGCTGTAAAAAATGCGCTGTCGTCGTGTCTTGGTATCGTTGCTCTGTCGAGTCTGTACACAGTAAGTACGACGGGCGAGTAAGTCCGTCCTTTGTAGATGTGATACCGGATCGGCCGAAATATGCATATTGAACGATTGCGGCTATGGAGTGGGCTGGGCGCGGGAGGGGCTAGCGGCGAGAGCGGCTAGTGGAGTCTGAAAGAACAACAGAGCTGGCTCGCCCACTCGTAGAAACGTACAAGCGAAACCCTCGGCAAACCTTACCTTAAGCCGAGACCGGCAGGTCGACAGACACACGAGAATATAACACACCGTTTTGTCTGGTTTTGTTTCCTAATACGGCTACCATAGAGGTTGCACAGCAAAGTCCAATCTCACGGTTCATACTGTTATCAACCCTCATTACACAGGCGGAACCAGAAAACCCTAAAATCAAAACGCCAACCGCAATGCCACCGCTTCAGAGACTGCTACCACTCCGGACAGGCACCAGATGGAGTCGCTGTAGCGATGCTGGCCGGGCTGGTCAAGTGACTGCGCAGCCAGTGACACAGTCTCAAGCTTCTTTCCGGGCACGGCCATCTGCCCTCTCCCTCGGCTCTATCGCCACAGCCAGGGCCGTCAGCAGTTCGGCCGTCAATCCCGGGGTGACGAGAATGTTCTCGTCTCAGAGCCCGGGGCCTGATGCCACACCCGAGCCTCTGCCGCAGCCACCGGCGCGATGGCTGGCAGATCTCCGTAGCCGTGTGGGGAAATGCATCATGTTCGGCTGTTCGGCGGCGCAAGTTGCAGAGGCAGCTGCAGTGGCCCGGGCGCTTGCGACCGAGTGGCGGCGGCTCACGGCTGGCAGTGAGGGTTACCTCACGGGCGAACGGCGCGGCCTAGAAGGCCAGAAGGTGGTCTGGGGTGAAATGGACTCATTTGTACGTATACCCCCGTCGGCTCGTTTGCATTGTTTCCCGGCGACAGAAGGGCCGGATGCCAGTTCAGGCGCTGACAGCAGGGAGCGCAGGCCCACGTGAATAATGTTGTGTACGCACGCTACGCTGAATCGTCCAGGGTTAATTGGGTCTACCACATCGCCCTCCACGTCGATCCGGCGCGGAGCGACCAGTGGAAGGACCTGATGCAGGCCGATACGATCGGGCTCATCATGAAGAGCTTGACGACTGAATTCAAGTTTGTAAGCAACACCATGTCCCATGTCCCATCTTAGGGCCATCCCTAACCCCCCCCCCCCCCCCCACCAAAACGAATGGAACATCTGTATCTGTATCTGTGTATCTGTGTACCTGTATCTGTATCTGAATCTGGATCTGGATCTGGATCTACCGAGGCAAAAGCGTGTGCTGACAAACGGCCCATCAAAGCCCATGACGTACCCGGATGCCATCTCGGTGTATCACCGACTCCGGGTGTCGCCTGAAACGAACCCCAAGTCGACATCGCTGTTGCTTGACTGTGTGGTCCTCTCACACAGCCACAAGCGCATTGCCGCACGACTCTACGAGGATGTGTCCTTCTACGACTACAAGACCGCATCCAAGACGCAGATGCCGGAATTTGTCCGCAAGGTCCTGACCGAAGTCTGGCGGCAGCAACAGCAGGAGATGTCACGGACGCGGACGCGGATATGGGAGCTGGTGGCTGCTGTGGAGCGGCTGGAGAAGCAGACATGGGACCGGGAAAACGCCGTGGAGGATCTCGGGGCCACTGCGATATAATCATGGGGAGCAAGTAGCATCGCGTGGGCATCCGATGAGGCCGTCCGCTGCGGCGATACCCACGGCTGTGGCTAGAGAGAGAAGTATCGTGCCGAGGGAGAAGAGAGGTTCCATGTTACATTCATCATTCATATGCGTAGATTTCATGAAATGACTGCTGATCGTCAATTCTGTTTTTAAATTGGAGAGGCTGTCCGGTGAACAAGATAGTAGTAGGCAGTCTGCGATGCTGTATTACTTACTCTGTACTTCTGTAGGTCAGTCCGTGTTTTTTTAGGGGGGATTTGCTGGCCTGCTGAGAATGTTTGGTGGGCGTCCTATATGGCCCCACTGTTTCTTTCTCTCTGACCCCATACGCATACACAGTATTACGTCGTAAACCGCTGTTTTATTTTAGTCCTGGCCAGTCACTGCCACAATTGTCTTTGTCCCCCCTGGGTGGGCGCTGCATGGTAGGCTCCGAACAGAAAAGGCACAAAGGCACTCTCGGGCGCTGTAGACCCCCTTGACCCCCCGGGGCCCTTATTGTTTGTAGTGAAAGCCGCCCGCCACCATCGTACACAGTAGTCAGCCGCCGTCAGAATCTGCACCAAGCCTAGCTTGATTATCGCCAAACTCTGCCGCCTTGTTTTTCTCCCCCATCTCCTTCTCTCTCCTTCCTCCCCCTAATAAGAAAACCAGACAAGCCAGGCAAGCCGACAACCTCGTTTCCTACGACCGCTCGTGCCCAGTACGCCGCACAGCAAACTGTCCACTCTGTCGCATCCATCCACACTTGCCACAACTGCTCGTTTCGATCTATTTTGACCGAACGCGCAATTTCTGTCGGCGGTCGTGTTTGGCGGTCTGCACCGGCTTTTGCCGTTCGTTTTTGACTCGCGGCCTCAGCATATTTGTTTGTGAATACGTTTGTCAAGTTTCGAGTCGTTTTTTCACTTTGTCTCGCCGAACCAACCTCTTTTACCTAACTGCTTGCCCGCCGAACCTCCCACCCCCCATATCGACAAACACGACACTTCGCATATTTCTCTTGCCGCCCTTGTCGCCCTCGCGCGTCTCGCTGGCTCAGGAGTCTACTTCTGGGCCGGTTTCTCCTGCATGCCTCGCGCATCGCCCTCGGCCAAGCGATATCCGGGAGCGTCCAGCCAGCGCGACACTCGTAGCGACCACGGCACCGGAAGTCATGGGAAGCGCACGACCCGGAATCAGCAAAAGACCTCCCACGGCGTGCCGTCTATTGGTGGCGATGCCTTAGTCCGGCCGTCGTCATCTTCTGCCAATTCTATACCTACCACTCCGTCCCACCCTCCGGCCTTCGCCGCCGCTGCCGCCGCCGCCGCCGCCGCCGCCTCTCCGCCACCCTTTTTCGCTGCCGCTGCCGCCGCTGCCGCCGTTGCCAACGGCTGTACTCGTGACGTCGACTCAATGGCCTCTTCTTTACCCACCGCCTACCATGGCCAGCAGCGCCACCGCAACTCTGATCCCACTCTGTCAACTGCCACCGGCCCTCGCCGCTTGCATGCGTCTGATCGCAGCCAGCCGGCTGTCGACAATGCCTCTCTAGTTTCCTCTACAGACTCGCTGGCCGCTTCCAATGCACTTTCCGGCACGGCTGGTACTGCTGGGGTCTCTGCGTCGCCCGCTGTGTCATTTGACGACTCGTATCGCCGCATCGACGTCAATGCTGCCAAGAACGCCAACGTCCATCGGGATACGGGCCCGCTCGATCTTGCAATGACAATCCTGCGTTCGTGTCCCCTATACGACACAATCGCTATTCTCATTATCCTGATGCAGCTCTCGCCTGTTGTTCTTTCGATTGTCTACATGCTGTTTACCGTCCTCACCTTTGTCCCTCCTGTCACGACGAGCTCTGGTTTAAGCCTGACTGAGATGTTCGAAGGCGGCCTTGGCACGCCTGCCTTCACCACCATAGTTTGCATGGATATCGTCATTCTTCTTGTCTGGCTCTTCCTTTGGGGTCCGTTGCAGCTTCTCATTCTTGATTTCGCACAGGTTGTTATTGCCCTCACTCTGGGGGGCGGTTACAACAACAATGGCTCACGCCAGGGCTCTGCCAACAACATCTTCGTCTGCTTGGGTATCGTCGTTTTCTCACACTTCAGCCACGTCACAAGCCTAGAAAAGCTGCCACATCTTGGCCCATTGTTTGCTGCCGACCACTCTTCCGTTTTTGTTGATCACAGCGTCTCCGTCCAGCAGTCTTCGAGGTTTTTTTCCCGCCGCATGGCTGGCGCCTCGTGGGTACGAAATGTCTTCGCAATTCACATCCTCATGCAGGGCATCGTGCGATACATTAGGGAGTGGTATCTTCGGAGGGAGAAACGTGACTCGATGGCCAACAACCAGGCAGATCCTGAGACTGGAAGAGTCAACCATACCTACGAAAACCCCACGGAGGCTGCTGTTTCAAACGCCACAGACCCGGACGGCCATACTGCCGTTCTTTCCAATGCTTCTGCCGCCGAGTCAACTGGTCACGGCATAGGGCCGTTGAGCGCTACTGGGCTGGGCGGTGGTACTGCGCCACCGAGCGGCCTTATCTCTAATGCGATGGATGCAGACAGTGGCTCTACGCCTATGCTGAGTGGCACCGTTCCTGGCGCCGCGTCGCCTGTTACGAGCCACGTGTCTTCAAAGAAAAAGAAAAAGCAAAGCGCGTTGGTTCGCCTTCGCCAACCGTTGTGGGCGGCTCTTGCCAGTACAAAGATTGTCATGATCAAAGAGTACGAGCTCTCTCAGGCTGCGTCGGAGTCTGCTGGGGCGGAAGCAACCGATGTAGACAATCTCGGAAACGCGCCTTTTTACGCCCAACCCAGACAGATCTGGGTGTGTTACGTCGGGCATGACGAGGTGTGCTTCAGTACCAGCGCTTTTCCCAACGAGGACACAGACCAGAAGCTTTCCAGCACGTTGCCACAGCCGAGCTCATTTCTAATCGACGCCTCCAAACCATTCTACGTCCGCATAAACCATGCCACATGGCAGCCGACGCGCATCGTTCCTGTCATCGAGGGACGGGATGAGATTTCCAGTGACCCGGTAGACGGCTCGGAACGGGACGATCCGCACGGCGCTACAACTCGCTGGACCGGCGATATTTATGGTCTCACCCCTCTTTCCAGCTACGAGTGTGAATTTGTCAGTACTCGTTCCGGCGAGGTACTTTTCAGCACCAGCGTCCGGACTGCCGCCGGCCCTTCTAGAAGTGCGGCTGTAGCCGCTGCAAAGCCGGCACCACCTAGCCAGCTGCGCCCACATGAATCACCAGCCACAACCATCAAAGCATCTATATCAACACAGGAAGCTAAATTAAACGACGAAAAGGCAAGAGTCAAGACACTTCGCAAGGACAATAATCGTCGTGTCAACGTTCTGAAGAAGGAGATTGACCGACTCGCCGCTTCCGTTCAATCATCTGGTGGAAACGACGACAAATTCAAACAAAAGATCACGCAGAATACGGTTCAGCAGAAACAGGCAGAGCAGGCCATCGAGAGTATTGAGGCCGAGCTCAAAGAGATTAGCACTGTTCCGGAAGATATTCTCAGCCAATACCGCAACAAGAAAAGCGAATGGGATCGCGAAAAGGCACAGTTCGATGGGGTTGTTGCGTCATTCAAAAGCTTCAAGAGTGCCGTTGACAACGAGATTCGGTCGCTGGAGGATGAAAACGCTACCTTCCAGGCAAAACGAAATAAGATAGCTTCTCGAATTGCTAAGGCCGATAGCGAGCATGCGCAAATCATGGACGCCAACGCCCGAGGCCTCGACGAGGCTGAGCGCCGCCGCCAGGAGCGTGTCAACATCGAAACTGAGATTGCCCGGTCTCACCAAAGCTACATCGAACGCCTTGTCGCTGTACAGAATGCCAATGAGGAAAAGGTGCATACAATCGAAGCACTGCACGAAACAATGCGCTCGTTTTATTCTTCCTTCGACAGTGAACGGCCTTATGAAAACCGGTATGCTGTTGGTCCGGCACCTGCCGCTCAAGGTACAGGTGGCGTGCCTACGTCTGCTCCCGAAGCATGGCCAACGCCCCACATGCCTTCAAGCACTTTGTACGTTCCCCATGCCTCGTGGGGCCCAGTGCCGACCTTTCCAACATCAGGAATCTCGCCTATTGCTTCCAATGCAGCGCCTGCTTCAGCCTTCATGCACATCCAGCAACTGCAGGAACACCCTATGCCGCCTCTGCTCCGAATGCGCGGTCGGTCGTCCTCGATGTTAAGTGACGTGTCAGGGTTCACACAGTCTAGCACTGCAGATGACGATAACATGGCTGCACAGATTGGAGGTGACAGCACCAGCGTCCCGCACTCGTCTGGGATGCCTGTGCCTCCCAACGTGTTGTCTGGTCAGACCTCGCAGGCAGGAACTATTCGGGCGCCACCTACCTTTGGCATAACTCGAGACCAGGCCGGCCCCGGCTCTGGCTCTGGCTCTGGCTCTGGGAGCAGCGTGCGCAGTGGAAGTGGAAGTGTAGAGAGCACTCGTGATCCGTCCAGTCCGTTATGAACGCTTGTGGGTTGTACATGTTTGAATGGTGCGGCTTGTTGACTAGTTTCGAAATCACTCAAATATATTCTTCTCCAATGGTTTTATTCATCACTCTATTCAATCACATATATTTGTATCAACGCGTCAGGTGTGAACAGAGCAGCCTTGTTGTTCCCATGCGGTCGAACTAGAAATGTGCTCAGTCGTGTGTAGCGTTTAACTTCCTATACAATCGTGCGTTTGTTTCCGAAGCAACATAAAATAGTAGGTGGGCTGCATTGATGTAATAAAATAGAAATATCCCTAATTATCTAAGATATCCATCTAAAAGTGGGCATTTCATGCGCAAATGGCTTATTGGGTTGTGTGCGTGTGAAGACAGGAGCTTCTTTTCCAACCGCGGATTCAGCGACTTTGCATCGACCAACCACTGGGCCCGCTAAACAAACCTTCGGGCGGTGATACACTATTATTATGGGATTGCTTTCAGATTAATATTGCTGTGCCGTGCCAACCGGGTCGCAATGCCCAATTCGTGGTATTAGTATTCTGCTGGTGGCAATCGACACACTTTGGCTACCAGCAGCCTTTTCTTTCTTTTGATTCTTGAACAACACGCCCTAAACAGTTTCTCGGGTTTCCAGAATTCATACTCGCTCGCTATTGAAAGTCAAGGGCACAACATCGGCAGCCGGGGCTGGCGCCAGCCTCTCCTTGATCCTTATTCGAGAACCTCATTCGGCCGGCCACTTGTTTGCAAAGTGACTGCTTTGCCCAGCCTCCGCCATGCCAGGTCTTCAAAACTCGCGTTGGGCGTTCCGTGACGGCCGCTCCAGCTCGGTGCCCGCACCTCACCGCCGCCCCCCCGCAGAGAGCCCGCATGATTCGAGCATAGGCATCGCGGTACGTCTTGATCGCACACCCCGTGACACCAAGTCTTCCGCCGCCGAACTTGCCCGCTACTCAAAGATTGTACGGCGCATGAAATGGAAACTACCGTTCCTGGACATGGCGTACCAGCAGGCCACGTCTGTCTCCAGTGAGCACGGCACCTTCTCAGCTGAGGCTGAGCTCATGTTCAAGCTAGACTTTTTTGAATACTACATGCTCTGTGAGCGTGCGCTTGTCCATCTCCAAAGTGTTTTTGGCATCACCATATCGCGCGGCACTGTTGTGGGCGCACAGAATCCAACTGTTAATCGGTCAGCGAAATCAGCCACACACCGGTTTCACGCCAATGTTCTAGAAGCACTGGATAAGGAGGAGAACCCTCTTCATGAATTTCTCGGTACGGGGAACGTCCGGCGCCAGCTGGCAAAAGCCAAGGACCTCCGTAACCGCTGGAAGAATGCCGACGATTGTGACACTGAGGGTAGCGGAAGTCGCTATAGACAAGCATCCCTGGCACCACTTGCCACGTATGATCTAGCCTCCATCCTCGCGTCTATTCATGGAGGACTGGACCGTGCTTTTATATTCACCAGGAACTTTGTTGCCACCGAGACCAAAGAAATGGAGACAGTGGGCTTCACCTCGACGACGGTCTCTCCAGAGGGCACATCTACCATGGGCACGAGTTCCGGTCTGAGAGAGGAGGACGAATGGGATTTTATGGTCGAGGCAATGGACTGGGAAGCAGTGTAGGCTCATTATGTACGGTGGTTCGCTACTTTTGAATAGCATGTCTTGTCCACTCACCAGGTGCCTTTTGAAAGAAGAAAAAGCGCCTCGGTACATATTGTCAAAGACGATAAGCAGACCAGGAACAAAGAACAGCAGGAGCACTAGACATACCGCTGCATTGGCTACTTGTGGTATCACGATGGATCATGCAGTAGCTATCTCACCAGATCATTAGACGCTATTTCATATACACAATATATACATAATATATCGCATAGATGCACCAGCAATGCCAAATTTCATATGCAGAGGACGGAGATGCAAATACACATAGAGTTCAGTTCGTCGGGCAGATACAGCGGACACAATAAGGCACATGACAGAGGCCAGCTCTCGAAATCATACAACGTACAATCGAATCTTCCACCATATACGACGTACTCCGTATTTACAGCATTAATTGTTGTGTACGGAGTACCTCGGTAGGAATATTACATAATCTTCACCGGCGTTTTGTGGGGTATTGACTGGACAGCGCCAAAGCAATCCCAGCACTCCCACACACATATTATGGTGACTTTATCCTCACAAAATTCAGCTACGAAGTAAGTGGCGGCGCCAAACAAAGGCTGCCCAAGCCGACAGGCGCGATAGAAAAGGTCTTCGATATAACCTCCGCTAAACGACGCATACATGACTGAAAAGCCATGTTTGACACGAACCCAAACCTCATTCAAGACGGCCTGCGGCACCGCGATGCTATACCCCTGGTCCTGATTCATGATGGCGGCGGCACCATATTTAGCTATTACCTCCTCGACGATTTATGCCGAAAGCTCCTAGGCATCGCCAACCCGCGATTCAAGTCTGGCATCCCTTGGACTGGTGGTCTCCACGAGATGGCAACCATATATGCCCATTTCGTGGCAACTGCCGTTATATCCGGGCCTGTTATCCTCGGTGGGTGGTCGTTGGGTGGACTCCTCGCACTCGAGACCTCTTACGTGCTTTCCCAATCGTACCCCAATGTGAGCGTGGCAGGAATTGTCCTTATCGACAGTGTCTGCCCGGTGCCACCCAGGGCCGGATGGGGTGCCTATGAGGCGCGCCTAACCGAACGTCGCATCGAGTGGCCTTCGACTACGGCACCGGCAACCAAGGTCTGTGTGGAAAGGTGCTTTCGCGAAGCACATCGAATGGTGCGTGACTGGGCCATTCCGGCTTTTCAAATGCCCCCGGCAGTACTCATCCGCTGCCGAGACCCAGCTCCCGCCCCGAATGACGGGATACTCTATGTCGACCTCTACCGCAACGATTGCAGGCTGGGCTGGGACAACTACTGCAAAGATATGTTCTGCCGGGTTCTAGACATTCCAGGACATCACTATAATGTATTTTCCCTCGACCACATCGAAATAATTACCGGTATGATCAAGACGGCTTGTGAAACACTGGAGAATTTGTGGCCCCCATCGCTCGCAAGATAGCCTTGGTAATGGAATGGAGGCATTGGATGGATACACTACGATACTGTTGTTCAATGCCCCTAGAGGGCTTCCTATCGCCTTTCTCTATGTGTGCGGGCATACTGTCGACAGTCGGGCCCAGGGAACTCGTCGCACTGCTATCGATGCACGTGTACGGGGTGTGCCCGTGTAAGATACAAAGGCCGCACGATCCTGATCCTTTATAATTTCAGCATAGCGAAGATGCAGATCTCACGGCTTCGAGGCGGACATAAATGGGTGGAACGGGGGCATAGAAGCCAAATGTTGCCAAGCGGCTATGTGGGTGTGAGGTGTGTTGAACCATTTGTTCGTTAGAAGAGGTTGCCGACTGCCACCCACTGAATCAGAGCGGCAAACTCAACTCCCAATAACCTCAGAACCCACGGTCCTGCTTTCATCTCTACACAGAAGGAACAGTTTTACATTGTATGGAGTACTGCAGCATAAAAACATAGCTTGCAATAAGCTCGTTTCTTTTTTCTCGTTTGTGGCACAGGCACACATAACACGACCGTTGCTACGTCCTACTATCAGACCGGCACAGCTTGGACGGACCGGACCATAGCCACCAGCACGACATTGCAAAGCAGGGGCCAAGCTCTGTACTCCGTACTGCGAAGAGTTTTGTGGTAGACAAACTCTGTGCGCCCGCGTCACTTCATCGTTTAATAAGATTTTGTTAGATAGTAAATGCAGGGGAGTGCACGACGTAATCGGCATCGTTTTTACCTATACAGCCTGTCCTCTTGTATCTTACGACGTAAAACATTACGCAATAATTTTGTCCGTAGGTAAAAAGAGCCTCACCATATGGTGAAGAGGACGGAGTCTACTGTGCAGAGTAATACGATGTACAAAGTATTTGATTGTCTGGCTGGAGCATCATGGTTTTCTGGGGTCTACGGAGTAAGATACTACGAAGTAAACTAATCATCTGGGGTACAGACTCTGGGGTTGTTACAAAAAACTCTGGGGTTTAGGGGTGCAAGGTAAGAAGATTGTTCATTCAAACTGTCGTCAACAAGATTGCCCAGTCCTTTCTGGCAAAACCCGTACACAGGAGAATCGGTCCGAGACAGCACGGCTGCAGCCCACTAGAGCTGATGTCGTTAGCAGGCACCGCTCAGTCCTTGCCATTTGCCTCTATGCATAATACATCCTGTGGACGGAATTACGCCGCAAAAAGCATGTGCGTCTGGCAGCGCGTCGAGACGACAAAAAAGCAGCCCGAGTTAAAAGGCTTCGTGTAGAGATTATTCAGTACACGAACAATCCATGTAGAGTCCATTTAATGGGAAAAGATGCCCGACAGACAAGCAAAAGGACAGGTGAAGAAATATATGTGTAAATGACCAACGTGCGTGGAGGATTCTCACCTATGTTCACTCCTTATAAATTTGGATAATCCCCATACCAACGATGTATATGTAGATGAGAAGAAGAAGAAGAAGTAGTAATAATAATGATCGTGGTTGTGAGGATAAAATGCTGTCAGGCGGTGTATATACTCCGTACCAAGTATCACCGAGTACGACGTATCTTACAGTACAAAAAGATCCTGCAAAACGCCATGAAAAGGCACAGCTACGCATACTGTACACAGTATTACGACGTAGACGTTCAGCATATATGTACGTCGTACTAGATGAGAGTGAGCGTGTTAAAGTGAGTACACAGTACGACGTACTCCCTACATACTATCCGGCAGGTCAAGCCGAGCCTCAGGCAGCAGTTTCTTCTAGTTTTTTGGGCAAGACTTGGCATTGTCCAAAATCTTGGTGGTACCTAGAGGCTCAAATAGTAGGGTACCCTATAGTAGCTTTCCACCTATGAACTACATAGACATACCACTAGGTACGCAGTCTGTTCTGACTGCATGTACTTGACACAATGTAGGTGCACTGTACGGAGTACGTCGTATGTCTGTGTACCACACCTCGACACTGCGTTGCAGGGGGAAAACCAAAGAGTTTCGGTTTTTTATCCACCCTGTCAAGCCTGTCTGCGCCCCTCCTCCTCAGCTCCTCCTCCTCTTCCCCTTGTCCACCCTCGTAAAATTAGTCCCATCCGAGCACTCTATCCAGCCAATACAAGGCCTTCTGGTGGATAGAGTGGGTCCGCTATCCATTACAGTCCAATCATATGCACCATGCCATAGCCCCTGCGCTTCATTTCCCTTTGCCTAATTTTCAATTTTAGCACTCTCCGCCCATTTTTACTGCACTGAGGCAATATTGCTACATTCTTTCCGCCTGTACGACGTAAGACGTATATGTACACACATATACGAAGTACTGAGTATGTACGAGAAACATTCTTGCCCCCTTCTTTGAACAGCCCCCAGACGAACCCGAGTAGTCCCCGTTGCCCACTTTTGCACCCGCCTTTTTGTGGTTGCCCTCTCCCCATCTTCTGTTTCCTCGTTTCCACATCGATTTTCATCCACCTTGGCCTCGTTCTCCAGATCACGTCCTTTCGTTATTGTTTGGTGTCAGTTTCCTTCCATCGGTGCTCGCTTTGTCTCTACCGCACACACGGCCGACTCTTTCAGCATCTGCATATCCGTCACCACTGCTTCATTTGCTGGCGTGCCATCTTCATTACGCCAGCCTCATCCCATCAGCAGCAATCACGACCGTTCTCTACAGCGCATCTACTCGCTTTCGCCTGACGACCAATACCGTGTCGACGACGCGCACGCATATCCTAAGGTATACAGGATAAAAGCCTGTGTGTTTTTACTCTCTTCCCCTTTGTGGGCGAAGCCTCAAGAAGAACAGGTTTTTTCGAAAGACAATCTTCGCCTTTCCGCGGCCAACGGCGCACGATCACGACACCTGGCACCTCGAGAAATCCTCTTCTCACGTTCGTCCCAACACTGCTCATACACTCGCCCCTCCGCCCTCCTTCACCTACAATGTCAACTGCGGTCAAACGAGCGTGCGATGCTTGCCATCGTCGGAAAGTCAAGTGCGATGGCATCAATCCGTGCCGAAACTGCTCGTCGGCACAACTCTCTTGCACGTACAATGCGATTCCCCAAAAGAAAGGCCCCAAGGGTTCTCGCGCCAAAGTTATCAGCGAGTTGCGTGAGAATCAACGGCAGTCGAGCCTGTCAGCCAAAATCCAAAACCGCATGAATGGCAGCAACATCACGACCTCCACGTTTACTCCAACTCAGGGGCTCTTGACGAACGAGATGGTCAAGGCCTGCATCGATTTCTTTTTTATGCATATGTACCCAACCATGCCCATCCTCGATCGCCAGCGTGTTGAGCAGGACGCCATGTCCCTGGATACCACTCTGGACACCTACTGTCTGCTGTCGTCGCTCTGCGCTTTCATGATGTTGCAGCCTGGCATGCCCATGCCGGCCGCTGACCCATATGGCCCTGAAAGTATACCGGGCGCATCGATCATCACGGCTACCCTACTTCTCGAAGAGGCCCTTCGCGTACGCAAGGGCTACGACTACATGCAGACCCCTACGCTCTACACGATCGCAACCAGCTATTTCCTGTTCGCCTGCCACTATGGCCTCGACCTTCAGGACAAGGCTTGGTGCAACCTTCGTGAGGCAACAACCCTCGTGCACCTTGTGCGCATGAACAAAGAAGAGGCGTACCAAGCCTGGGACAAGGTCGATGCTACCCGCCGGCGCCGCCTTTACTGGCTTCTGTACGTAGCCGAGCGTGCGTTCGCCCTACAGCACGATCGTCCTCTGTCGCTCAGAGCCACCGTAGGCCTGCCTACACCTGCCGACGATTCTAGCGATCCCCTTGCTGGCCAACTTGTCAGTTTCTGTCGTCTAGCATCACTGTTTCAGCCCTTCGACGGGGCATTTGTCGACAACTGGAACAAAGCCCGTTCCGGCTGTACATCATCTCGTGTAGCAAGTCTGCAAAAGCTGCAGAACGATACTATTGGTGCTCTGACCAGTGCCGACCCACAACTAGGTGACGTTGTCCGCAACCAACAGTGGCTTCAGAACCTCGCCTGGCAGATCAACTTGGCCAAGGGAGGCAGCGATTCGACTAGAAACGATATGTCCACATATCAATACTCAATGATGGATGTCTCCCGCGAGATGATTCCCATGGCCGCGTCCTTTTCAAATCAAGGGTCTTCAGAACTGCTCAACTCGGGTCTCGTAAGTTTTCCCCTGTTCGAATATTATGTGCATGTCCCAGGTTGCCCGTCTAGCATATTCTAACTGTACATATTTGCAGATTGAGTCTCTCATAACCATCACCAATGATCTTGCAGACGTCCTCACCATGATGCCGTCGCCTGGAAATCCGTTTACGGCAAGCCCGCGTGACCACCTGCACCAGCTCGCAAATATTTTAGCTATGCTTCGCATTGGCGAGCACCGCTTCGCTCCACTATTGCTTGTCAAGGTCCACGAGGTCTTGCCTCGCTTGGCCAATCCGATGTTGCAATCCCCCCCGGAGAATGCTTGCGACATTGACATTTTTGATGGTTTTGGCAGTGCAGGGATGGTCCCTCAGCAATACTTACCGTTGGACGATTTTAAATCGGAGGGTCCCAGTTCCGTCGGGGGCGCCGCCTCTATGCAAGATGTGCATTCACCATTTGTGTCCTCGCCTCCTATCGTGTCGCCTGGCTTGGACTTTTCTCGCGGCATGAATACGGATTTTGCACCAATCGCCGACATTGTTATGCAATCTCAGGCGCCTCGCAGTGGAAGCACATCTTCGCTATCCCCTGGAGGCGTGCCGTCTAATGAACAACGGCAGCACCAGGCTTCGCAGGTCCCTCAAATACATCAGCAAGCCCAAATGTCCCAGCAATTTTCTCAACACCAGCAGCAGCAGCAGCAGCAGCAAAATACGCAGCATGTGCAACAACCCTCCCCTCAACAACACCATCAACTCCAGCTCCAGCTCCAGCAGCAACTCCAGCAGCAGCAGCAACTAGCCCAACACACGCCGCAGCCTTTGACACAGTCGCATTTCCAACAGCCATCCCAACAATCTCAACCACAAATGTCCGTGGTGCACAATTTCGGTGGGAACCTCCCAATATCACCACGAGTAGATGGTGGCCTCGGTCAATCACCATCCATGAATGTCGGTGGACAGTCAATGGATCAAACACAGGGCATGGCAAATATACTAGGCAGCCAGGTCTTCGTCGATGCTATGAGCGGCATCGGCACAACACTACAGTCTACCACCAGTCTGGACATGCGGGCTCAGCCTCAACAGTCCTCGGGCTTCAACATGGCTGCTCAACAAATACGAACTGTTGGTGATTTCCACGCATTACAACGTGCAAGCTCTGATACCAATTCCCTCAACCCCATCGGCATGACGACATGGGAAATGAGCTAGGATTTGACCCATTGAGGTAATTCTGACGTGAGTAACATGGCAAGTTCAGTCAACTACTCGGGGGGGGGGGGGGGGTGGTTACGTTTACGGCCACAGTCCTAAATTGGACTTGGTTTGTGCTTAGCAGTTTGTATAGGCTTGTACCGAGTCTATTTGTCACTCTCCTTGTTGGCAAAACAGGATTTACTTTCTTGCGTCATATTTGCGTACGTTTTTCTTTTATGTGTATTTACCACTTGCACTCATACTCTTATGTCGAGCTCTTTTTTTGGGCGTTGTTTCTTTCAATGCTACTTCCTGGGAGACAAGTTTTTCCCCTATCAGATACTATCGGTACATTTTCGATTGGCGCGTCGTCGTACGCCACCTAGCTTATAATTTAACTGTGTGTCATCATGCCAGCGTTCTGTATTTTTTGTCCTATTGACATATATATGTATAGTTTACGGTTTTGAACATTTTGTTCCCTTGTTATTCTATTCGGTCAGGCTTTGTGTTTTTTCACGTGCTGTCTTTACTTGTGTTTAACGTACGTTGCTCCTCATAGACCTCGTTTTTATAATATTATCTGGCAATGTTTTCGAGATTTCAACGGTACTAAACAAAGAGCGGAGAGGGCATTCATGCCGTTAATTCCAATGATGTAACATGGCTTTGCGGCTGATGACCCGTCATCTAAACATGGCAGTTTATGATTGCGTGTGTGTGCAGGCATGCTCATCCTGATCACTGCCATAAAAAATGAGAATAAAAGT
The DNA here is from genome assembly GCA_019925295.1 of Sporothrix pseudoabietina. Taxonomy (NCBI): domain Eukaryota; kingdom Fungi; phylum Ascomycota; class Sordariomycetes; order Ophiostomatales; family Ophiostomataceae; genus Sporothrix; species Sporothrix pseudoabietina. The sequence continues at coordinate 1,583,537 of JADHKS010000002.1, read as the reverse complement.
CACTAAAATTTGTACCTGTCCGAAATATTTGATAATGTGTCTGTCCCTTAAAGCATGATCTAATTTCCAGTCCCGTCTCCGTGTGCACATGCTTTATTCTCATCATATTTCAAGCATCCCGGTCTTTCTGTCTCTTCGACGACCTTGCTGTGCCGATATGCGTATTGTAGACCTAGATCAGAGAAGCCGTTAGATAATGTTCAAAACCACGCGCAGCCACTGACCCATATATCTATGGCAAGAACTCTCTTACCTTTGTTGCAAATCGTAAGCTCGTAAGCGTTTCTTTAAGATGTCGCTCAAGAGGGCTGATCATGACGAACATCAGCGTCTTTGAATTCCCACCAAGTGAGTACTGCAAGAGGTGGGTAAGTTTCGAATTTCGGTAGGGTATGTGTCGTGCACCACGGCCAAGGGCCTCAATGACATCGCCGAGGCAAGCCAAACTCTTGTTGATACTCTGCGTCTCTTTCATTCGGTCGCCTTCTGCACCGCTCTGCTTGAGACGCTCTGAGCCAGCCAAATCGACAAGGTTCAATGTGCCTTGGCAGCGCTCCCCCGTTGCCGCATTCGCACCCACCAGCTTGAGGATGAAGATCGAATGAGATCGAGATGAACGCTCGTTTGCCTTGGTGGCTGCCACGGAACGGTTACTCTGCGCTAATCGGAGCATGGTGTCGACCTCATCCGTAGAGCCTAGGCGTACAGATTTGCAGTTGACAACCATTGTGGTCTTGCGGGACTCGTCGTGTCGGATTTCGAGGCGTCTTTTTGGGTCCTGGTCCTTCGATGAGGTGCAGCTAGGGCCGGAAAGAAGATCGTGCAGCTCCTCATTGTAGACCTCTACAAAGCTTCCCTCCATCGTGTATGACCACTGCTTCTCTTCGAGTAGCTTAATGCTGTCGTAGATCATATGTGTTGCGCGTGTGATCATACCATCCACAGAAGACATCGTATACGTCTTCCCGGATCCCGTCTGGCCGTAGCAGAAAATGCATACGTTGTAACCATCGAGGGCACTTTGGACAAGCTGTGATATCTCACCAAAAACTTCCTCGTTCTGCACTGTTGGCTCAAAGACACGATCAAACTCGAACGACGCTGTCTTCCTGGAAACAACGCCAAGGCTGTTTTTCTCCTCCGGACCGGTAACATCAATCTGCGATGATGATGTCTTCGAGTCCGGAAATAGGATGTTCGCTTCGCCCTCCTCTGCCGGCCCAAGCGCCGGCCGCACCCGACACATCACACGGATATTTCCCTTGAGCTCCTGGTATTTGTTGAAGAGGATGCGGCGTTCAGTCTCCTCTTTGATGAGCTTCTGTCGAGATTCGTGGGCGGCCTTCAAGGCCTGCTGCATACGAGCCTCCATCGCAGAGAACTGGTCTGATTGCTGCCTGCTGCCCGACTTGAGAAAGTCCACCTGTGCTTGTAGGACATGTACTCTCTCCTCTAATTTGGCTTTTTCCAAGGAAAACTCGGAAAGGTTTTCTTGAAGGGTCGCTTTGAGCACACGCTCTTCGTTGAGGCTAGAATTGAGGATTTCGATTGCAGCCTGCAGTTTTAGAAGTTCGTTGCTTTTGCTCTGTACCTCACACTGAAGTACGCGCCGCTCAGAGTCAAGCCTTGTCTGAAGGTCCTGAGTTTCTCGGAGCGTAAGCTCTCGTTCTTCGGCCTGTTTGAGCTTGTAGTCCCTGTCCATAGAGTCCAATGCCTCTTGGAGCTCCCGGTCTCGTTGACGAAGGTCATCCTGCCACTTTTTCCGTAAATCGTCCACTTCGTGGCAGTGTTTGCGAGCTTGGTCCTCGAGTTTGAAGGACTGTTCTCGTCGCACACTTTCCAGGGCAACTGCTGAGGATTGCAGCTCTTGCCTCAGTGTGTCCAACTGGTTTTGAATTGAGGCATTCTTTTCCTCTAGCCGATCTCTTTGCCGCTGGAGATCCTCAGCTATAAGTGCATCGCGTGTCAGTCTCCGAGCTAGTAAGACGTACAAGGTGCAACGGGGATGATGGCATACCTCTCGACTTAGAGAGCTCCAAAACCTCTTCCAGAGTTTTCCGCTCGGTAAGCGACTCATTCATGACATTTTTCAGGCTGGAGAACTGAGACTCGACATCGCGAAGGCGCTCGTCAACGTCCAGCACTATATATTTCAACAGTTAGCTAACTCAGAGTCCAATGGTGTGTCCATTTGCGGCTTCAGGCTGGGAAAGTTGGCTTGTAAAGCATTGGAGCATGCAAAATTCAAGGTGATGTGGCCGTACCGTCGTGCTGTAGGACTTGCGTGTGCGGCTTTTCCTCGACTGCTCCTGGCGCATACTGGCCTGTAGAAGTCGCGGGTCTCCGTTGACTCGATGTTGGCTGATGCTTGGTGGCGGGCCGTTTAGAGGGAAGGCGACCTGTGCCAATGCCAACGCTTTGGGCCATGTAGCCGTTGCCAGATAGCAAAGGTCGCGCGGAGATAGGCGCAACCGTACTGCTCGTGGTCGCGAGAGAAGATGTGAGTTTGGGTATTCCGACAGTTTGGTAGCCCTGTTACCCGTGGTAGTTAGCAGATGAGACCAGGAGGCGAAGAGTACAAAGGTCTTTTAAAATCAGCTTGCCTTTGAAGCCAGTGCACTGATCGAGACGGCTTTAATAGAGCTGCCTACTCCCGCGGTAGCAGGTACGGCAGGCAATACGCCTCTCACGTTATATTCCCCAGCCCTCTCTGCGAGTGTTTGCCGTTTTATTTGTGTCTCGGGCTCTGTAAAATAAAAATGGCAGTCGTCAGTTGGGCACATTGTAAACAGGTATCCATCTCCAGTGCCTGCCTTCGACCCTGAACAGCCTGCCTCTCATCAAAGCTTACTGAGATCTGTGCCAGGCCGCTTTAAGCTGCCAAGGGCGGATGTCCTTGTTGTCGTGGATTGGTAGTGGGAGTTGTGTCGAGAATCCGTCACTTCCTGCAAAGATGATGATGTCGCTGTCCTGGGGTGGGGTATCCTCGAGCATCGAGATCCCTTTTGGTGTTAGAGACGGTGTTAGAGACAGTGAAAAGGTATGCGACAAAATCAAAACCACGGCGACAATTCTCATACCGTGTTTTCATGACTATCCATTGTCGGACAGTGTGTTGCTGTCCTCGCGCAAGATAGCAGCCAAAAAGCAAAGAGTCCGTGGCTATCTTGTCCTCCTCTAGATGCAGGGCCGGGCCCGTTGCTCATACAATTTGATTGCAATATGTTGCGCGAGAGGCTGGGAAATCGCAACGGTAAAAGGCTCGAGCCAAAATGCGACAGATTGGAATAAGGTTGTTTTGTGTCAGGAGAAGAAAGCACGAAAAAAACTCAACGTTGTGTAGTGATAATTTCGTTATTTCGATGTGTCTGAGAGGTATTGTTTACAATCTATTACGTTCCCCTCTGCACGTTGGTTTCAATCTGTTGTGTATTCATGTTGTGTTCTGATTGGCCCACAATCATTGCTCGACGTACAATGCTCGGGTTTGTTTACATGTCGTTGGGGGCGCAACTACGGAGTATATTTAGGCCTTCGGAAGCATGTGAGTAGTCGCCACAGCCTTGTCTCCACACATCTTAAGCCACAGCGACTGATGAGTAATACTGCTACGGAGTAGTTGGTCCCTTCATATCACGTTATTACGTTCGGAGTTAGCTACTAAGATTATTGACAATGACGCCCGCCAACTACTTTCTTCCCCAAGACATCATTGCGACGTGCTATGTATGCACCACATCGCAAATTGGAGCTCCCCGCCCACATCCTGACTTCCAAAAGAAATAAAAGAGGCATAGCGACCAAATAAAACTCCAAGCCACAACCAACTTCCAAACTACAAGCCTGGCCGTCTGTGCCCTAATCTACTCGACATGGAAAAGTTTTCTCAGTTTCGCGACAAGGGCAAGTCTACCGCCTCCTTTCCCGGCATTTTCTGTCTTCGGCAAGCCATCAGAGTTTCATGGTGGCTTTTTTGCCATACACATGGAAAGGTATAATTGTTAATACTTATACTGAATGCGTCTAGGGTCCGGGGTATCTCCCTTTATTCCTATCAAGACGCCATCGACGACGCTATCAATAATTCCCCGGGCGTTCTTGTTTCTCATCCGACTTGTCCCATTCATTACCTACGGAGGTCTTTACTTTCTGCTCTTACAATATCTGCCGCTCCCGGCAACTGCACGGAAGCTCTTGCTATGGGCCATGATGGGGATTCCGGGCATATGGTGGGTAGACCTTCAGATCGACGGTGTCAAGCGCGGGCACCTCTCTCAGCAAATTGCCTCGCGCGTGCCACACCCCGGCTCCGTTATTGCCGCCAGCTTTACCTCGCCCATCGACGCGCTCTATCTTGCCGCTATCTTCAACCCAATTTTTACGGTCTCGTATCCCAGCATGCGGAAGGTGCGGCGCATTTCTCTCTTCCGAGCCATTGTTCAAGCCCTTAGTCCTGTTCAGCAAAACAATACGAATGCAGAAATAGGGCAAGGCGAAAGCATGACCGATGTGCGGGCACTACTCGCTGCACATCCTAACCGGATAATAGTAGTATTTCCGGAGTGCAGTACTACAAATGGCAAAGGGGTGTTGCCATTCAGCCCCTCTTTACTCACCACGCCATCCAACATCAAAATATTTCCTGTGAGCCTACGCTATACGCCACCGGATATCACGACACCAGTCCCGGGTGCTTGGGCGGTTTTCTTGTGGAAGCTTCTTAGTAGACCGACTCATTGCATTCGCGTTCGTATCGCGGAAGGCGTCCTGAACGAAGCAGGCGGATCAGCCGCGGCGTCCGTCTCGCTTAGGGGCAGCAACGGCAAAGATGAGTCCTGCTTAGCCCTGGGTGAACAACAGGTTCTTGATCGTGTGGCAGAGTCTCTGGCTCGACTTGGCAGAAATAAGAGAGTCGGCCTAACCCTTGAAGATAAATCAGCCTTCATACAGGCCTGGAAAAAGCCACGACATAATCGGTAAGGGCCAAAGGTCGATGAAACTCTACATATAGCTCACCTATCCAGACTCGGCAATAAGGTGATCAGCGCCGTGTCTTAAAGTAATAGAAGGCTCTACTTTTTACCTATTTAAACTATCATGTTTATTGTTTTGATTCCACCAAATCCATTGCTTCTCGCTTTCGTGGCTCGCCTTGGTGTACAGTAAATGACCGTCCCACGGGCTTTATTATCATCAACTCCCAACGCCAGTCAAGTTCAGTCATACTGGACTGGCACTGCGGTTTCTGTATAATATGGGGGGGTGGAAGAAAGAAAAACGCAGGTGGAGGCGCGGAGGCGCGGATAGGAAGGGGTGTGCTAATGAAGAAGATATTTTTTTTTGATATGAGACCATCAAAATTTTACAAGACGAAGCCAGCCGTAGACTTAATTCTCAAATTTATCCGTCACACAGCCAAGACTAGCATTGCTTACCAAGGCAGCATACTTCCTCAGCGTGCCGCTGGTTGCGCGCAATGGCGGTGCCTTCCACTCCTTCCGTCTCTTCTCCAACTCCTCCTGCGAGACCTCGAGATCAACAACTCTCTCGTTCGCATCGATCACGATACGGTCACCGTCCTTGACCAGGCCAATTGGTCCTCCCTCCATAGCCTCCGGCACAATGTGGCCAATCAAAAAGCCATGGCTACCGCCAGAGAAACGCCCGTCCGTAAGTAAAGCAACGTCGTTGCCGAGGCCAGCGCCCATAATGGCAGAGCTTGGCTTAAGCATTTCCGGCATGCCCGGCCCGCCCTTCGGGCCCTCATAACGGATGATCACAACCGTTTTCTCACCGACCTTGATATCGCCCCGCTCAAGAGCCGCAATGAAATCGTCCTCAGCATCATAGCATTTCGCCTTACCCTCAAACCTCAAGCCTTCCTTACCCGTGATCTTCCCGACGGAGCCTCCTGGTGCGAGTGAACCGCGGAGAATTTGGAGGTGCCCAGTAGGCTTGATGGGGTTGCTCATCGGCCGGATGATGGGTTGGTCGTCTGGGAAGTCCGGGAAAGAGGCAATGTTCTCTTTCATCGTCTTGCCCGTCACCGTAATCCCACTGCCGTCAATGACTCCCTCCTTGATAAGGAACTTAAGAAGTGCAGGTGTCCCGCCAATGTTGAACAGGTCTTCAAAGACATACTTTCCAGAGGGTTTCAGGTCTGCCAGGAAGGGCGTGCGATCTGAGACTGCCTGGAAGTCGTCGATGGTGAGCTTGATCCCCACGGAGTCGGCAATGGCAATCAAATGCAAGACAGCATTCGTGCTACCGCCGAGGATCGTGACCAAGACCATGGCATTCTCGAACGCCTGGCGGGTCATGATGTCACGAGGCCGGATGTCCTCCTTTAATAAGTTGCGGATTGCATCACCAACGTTCTCACACTCGGCCGCCTTCTTAGGATGCTCCGCAGGGTAGCTGCTGCTTCCTGGCAGCGTCATGCCCAAGGTCTCGATAGCGCTAGCCATGGTGTTGGCAGTGTACATGCCGCCACACGCTCCACCACCGGGGCATGCATTTCGGATGATGTCGAAGCGCTCCTCCTCGGTGATGGAACCAGAGATGTACTGACCATATGCCTGGAAAGCACTGACGATGTCAAGAGGCTGGCCACTCTTGCCGCAACCAGGCTTGATTGTGCCACCGTACACCATAATGCTTGGGCGGTTTACACGGCCCATTGCAATAAGCACGCCCGGCATATTCTTGTCGCATCCAGGAATAGAAATGTTCGCGTCGTACCATTGGCCATTCATGACGGTCTCGATACTGTCGGCGATGATTTCACGGCTTTGCAGAGAATAGCGCATGCCTGTCGTTCCCATACTGATGCCGTCCGACACGCCGATGGTGTTGAATCTCATGGGTACAAGGCCCGACTTTGCAACCGACTTCTTGATAACGTCGGAAAGGTCCATCAGATGCATGTTGCATGGGTTTCCTTCGTACCAAACAGAAGAGATTCCGACTTGGGCCTTGTTCATGTCTTCTTCGCTCATGCCCACGGCGTAGAGCATAGCCTGTGATGCGCCCTGGGACTTCGGTTGGGTGATGGAAGAGGACACCTTGTTGAGTTTTTCGCCGTTATTAGCCCGGGTGGGGTGTGTCTGTGACAAGTAACGGCGTTGTCTATACAAAATGAGCGTTAGAATGTATACGAAGTATCAATTGGGGCGTAAAAGCAACCCATCTATGGCCAGGAGCGAAAAAAAGGGTTCATCCAGTCAAGGAAGAATAGGGGACCTACGTCGACGCCACGGCAGCCCATGGTGATCCAGTCCGCCGTGTGGCTGCCCGGCCTGCTTTCATAAGCGCCGAGGAATACATCACGCTGGCGAACAATCAGGCAGTAAAGTAAAGTTGATGTAGAGTCGATACGAATGTTAATGAGGGGAGCAAAGGTGGTGCCAGAAGGCGGGGAGTATTTTTTTGGTGTTTTTGGCTCTGTATCGGAATTGGAGATAAGATAACACCGCGCCAGCCAGAAAAATAGACTGGTTATCCCGGATCTTTGTTGGAAATGTCGATGGTGACTAGCTAGTCCCGGGTTGAGAAGCAGCAGGTATCATACGGGACAGGACCAGCCTTTAAGTATCTCGGTTTTCAAATTTAGAAAAAGTATGACCCGAACGCGAAAGGTCCGAAGGCGGGGTTTCCGTTGATCTGGTTCGCGGTCTCAAAAGCTCCTCTTTTATCTTTCTAACAGCTGCTGGCTTTTATCAAATAAAAGCGATCTATTATCAATTTTATCGAGAGTTTGGATTTTTTAGACCATTTCGGTTCCATATCCAGCCGGGGACGGTTGTGCGTCTCCGGTGCGCCCTACGCCATAATTAGAACAGACATGATTGGCGCGGGCGCCTGCCTACCGACTTTCACTACGTTTGTACACCGCCGCTATTGGGACCAAGTACGGAAACGAAGTGTGAGGCAGATCGCGTAAATTCATTTAAAAATCCAGCGTGTTACTACCACACACACACTCACGACTGCAATTCTCCAAACTTGTTTTTACACCCCCCCAAAAAATTCAAGCTACATTGATGCATTGTTCCCTCACACCCAGCAGAGAGCGGCATACGGTACGGAAACGACACTTTAATATTTTATGACTAGTTGTAAGATCTCGGCCCTGGAGCTCTTGATTTCATAAGCCATAGCTCCCAAACGGGTCTTAGGTAGGTATACCATCCAACAATCGCATACCTTACAAGGCTTAAAGAACGCATGGGTTTGTGGCAATCTAGCTGTTACCGGATTCTTTCCCAGCTGTGTCCGCATCACCATCCGTCCGCCGCTTGAGCAAGATCTCGTCGATGATACCATGCTCCTTGGACTCTTCGGCTGTCAGGTATCTGTCCCGCTCCATCATGTCATTGATGTCCCCGATGCTGTATTTTTCATGTCCGAACGACCTGTTCAGGTGGCCCTGCACGATCTTGTTCACCTGTCCGCGCAACCGTTGTATCTGGTTGGCATATATCAAGATATCGGCCGCTTGTCCTCGAGTCCCCCCAAGCGGTTGGTGGACCATTATCGAACTGTGCGGGAGTGCGAAACGCTTGCCAGCCTCGCCTCCGATGAGGAGGATTGCAGCCATAGACGCTGCGGCTCCAACGCACACTGTCGAGACTGGTGATTTGATGTATGACATTGTGTCATATATGGCGAGGCCCGAGCTGACTTCGCCGCCCGGTGAGTTGATGTACATCGTAATTGGCTTATCGGGGGCGTCTGATTCGAGCCACAGGAGTTGCGCCACGATGGCCGCCGAGACTGTGTCGTCGATGGCTCCATTCAAGCATACGATCCGTTCTTGTAGAAGCTTGGAGAATATATCGGCTGAATTCGCATAAGTATCGGGTTAGTAGCGTTCAGTCAATTCAAGAAGATGTGAAGCAAATGGGCGCTGTAACACACATGTTCGCCAGCCGCCAGCCTGCTATGTTAGCCTAGTTCGCACTTGCTATCTGGGGTCGCGACGTGATGAACCACAAAATACGTACTGTGACCTCTGTAATATACGGCATCGGCAAGGATGCAGCCGGCAGTGTGGACGGCCGAAGTCCCGAAAAATGTGCTGCCTGCGCCGTCCGTACCGCCCGACACTGGGGGGTTAGGGATACCCCTCGGTACATGCGCCTTGCAATTGCTGAGCAGTTCATTATAATATTGTGGTGCGCAGCGTGTCCTTGTTGACTGAGAACCCTGTGAAAGGGTGAGGGCAATACTGCATACGGCACGTTCCTTCGTCGCGGTCGCCAACCAAAAAAGTGGGGTCGGCCGCGACGTCTTCTTATGTAATATCATGGAGCCTTGCGGTGTCCCCAGACCTTAACGAATTCATAGCCCGTCCATATTGCCCGCTTCGACACAGCAACGGTCCCAGACGGCCAACCATGCAGCAGACAACGGTGTTCAGGTACTCCTACGGCCCCGGCGAGACATATTCGCGCATATCTTCTATCCCTTAGGCACCGGTACGACAGAGTAATGGCCGCCAGGCTGCGTTCTTGGTGCAATTCCGCACTCGCACCGCATTCACACCCGGTGCATGGCACCTCCCGCGCTGTCTATAGAAAATTACTGGGTGGGGTCAAAGTATGCCACGTGCATACGTCGAAGTCGTTAAAACATATGCAGTTGCAGCCCGATCGTGGTATAGACAGCGCTGTGAGCAACCTTCCGGCGTCGCCTTTGGCTGACGGTTCGTTTTTGCTTGCTCGCACGAGGTGGACACGGCCAAAACCAAAAAAGAAATCTCTAGCGGCTTCAACCAAGTTCCAGAGACAGTTGGCTCGCAACCCTTTCGGTACAACATCAAATTGATTGCCAGTTCGGTACGGTCAACATTACTGATGTGTTTTGAACAGCACAGGTACTCTCTAGCCCAAGCCGCTGGTGCCCCTTGACGAGAACACGGCTTCCGAGAGATTGTCTTCAAGCCTTCAAGCTCATGGACCACCCCGAGTCTGGCGGTTTGTGGTGGGTACCGCCCGATCTCTCAAGTACCCTTCTATCCCGGTCCTCTAAGCCAGACCCTCCAAGTCTCGCCCTTGACAGATACTTCGGTGCAAGAGAGGGTCGCAGCGCATACACCCTGTGTCGCATGGACTTTCTTCGGAGCTTTTCCAAAGCGTCCGGAAGATATAAACGAGGCCACAGGTTAATGCTGAGTGCCTCGACTCAACCTGGCTTTACAGTCACCTCCGATGGTGCAGTGTGGAGGGAGGATATGGAAGCACATATCCTTGATCTCATGCGTCGCCGTGTTTACGAAGAGCTTCTGCATTTTTCGGATCTCACGGCTGAGTGTGCGAGGAACTATTTAGTACCGCTACACGCCATGGACGATCTTGCTGGCAAGCACCAGCTCGGCTGCGTTTTCACCGTCAACTCTAAGCAGTATAACCAATCCAGGAACGTGGAACAACGACTCGCCAGGACTAGTTATGTGGTGGCCGGAGCCCGTAACATACCTTTATATAATGTTGTTGACGTGCTCGGCGAGGTGTATACAGGGGCACTGTGCGATCGATCTACAATTTTTCGAGAGGGGGGAGATATACTTTTAAGAGGTGCAAGAACAGTCTCGCTTCAAAAGCTTGTGTGGAAACTGCAGTCGTATAATATAGACGAATTATATTTATAATGTTATATCTAGTGTATTAAGTGTTTAATATTAGTAGACTAGACACGAGGTGATCGTTATAATGTTAACATTTATAAGATACTTAAAATACTTCTTATCTTTTATAATAATTATTAAAGGGATCTATATATATAATATTATTTATATTTATTTATTTATATTTATATACTTAATATAATATACTTTTAACTACACTTATATTTATATATCAAAGGCGGGTATAAAAAGATACAATTTACCTTTTTAAAGATATTACGAGCGAGTCCTTTAACGGTAAATAAACGTATTACGTTATAAGTAACGCGGCCTTTATAAGTTATATTACCGACTATATATAACTTTATTTTTATAGTAATCTTTATATTTAAAACTTAAAATTAGTAATTAATGATTATTTTATATATTAAGTATTATTAAAATACTTCTTTGAAGTTATTTTTAATATCCGTTATATTTTTTAAATAAAATATAACTTTATAAATTATTATAAGTTATTAATAAATAAGTAATCGCGATAATATTTAAATAAAATAGTAAACGTAGTCGGAGATAATAAACGTAAGTATAGTATTATAATAAAACTAAGTTTTACCCCTTTTTTAAAAGAGAAAAAGTAAAACGTTTATTTAAGTTAAAAAAGGTTTTTTTTTAATAAACGTATTAATAAATTATTAACGATTAATTAATATTTTTACGTTCGTACGTTTTATATTAAATTAATTAATTATAACTTATATTTATTATATATAAGCGTATCTACGGCTAACTTCGAGATACTAAGCGGCGGACTTATAAGAAAAGTAAACGCGAGGGTATAAGATCGTGTTCTATTTAAAGGACATGGCGGGTATTAAAGAAGGTATTATAAAGGTATTTTAATAAAATATTATAATATAAAGATAATTGATTATTATTTAAGTTAAGTTTAAATACGTAATAATTATTTAAGGAAAAAGTATTTTATATAGTAATACGGTTTATAGAGGCCGTATTATTTATAGTGTTATATACCGAGTTTTTATTAGGAGACTCGTGTATAATAATATTACGACGGTATAATTACGTCAATTAATTTATATACTTAAGTTATAATATTTTTTGTTAATAAATTAAATATTTAATTTAATTTTTACTTTAATTTTTACTTTATTTTTATACTTTTATACGTTTATAAAATATTTTTATAATATAATTTAATTATTTTATAATTATAAAAATACTTTATAATTTTTATTATTATATAACGGCTTAATCCTTTAAACGCCGACGTAATACGAGACAAAAAAAGTATTAAATATATTATAATACCGGTCCTTTAAACCGTAATATTTATTTAAATAATAATTATAAGTTATACGTATATTAAACGATTTTATTTATAAATTATAAATTAAACGTTTATTCGTTAAATAAGATCTTTATTATTAAGTAAATATTAAAATAACGTTTATTTATTATTATTTAATTTAAAATTTACTTTTTCTTTAAATTATTTATTAAAGAGTTACTTTTTTATCATTAAAGTTATTTTTTTAAAGACTCTTTAATTTATTTAATTTAATTTATATTTATAAAAGTAATAAAATAATAATATTTAATTCTTTAATTTAAACTTTTATTTACGTTTTTACTATAAAGGCTTTATTTATAAATACCCGTTTATTATAATTTTATTCGTTTTTTTAAAAAAAATTTTTTATCTCTTTATAAAACTCGGTTACTTCTAGCAATTAAGGATTATAAGGGTTAATAAGTATCGGCGAGCTATTAACTATTATAGGTGGGTGGTAGACAGGTAGTCGCGATAATATCTAAATAAATTAACAAACGTAGTCGGAGACAGCAAAGGTAAGTGTAGTATTATAATAAGACTAAGTCTTACCCCTTTTCCAAGGAAGAGGGGGAAAGACGCCTACTTAAGCTAAGAAGAGATTCCCTCTACGGACGCGCCGGCGAGTCGCTGACTATTAGTCAGCGTACGCACGGCCCCCGCTAGATTAGTTATTTGTGGCTTGCGTTACGTAGGCGTAGTTACGGCTACTAGGTCCGTACGTTTGGGTTATGATATTAACTCACCGTCGTATACCGTAAAAGACTTAATAATAATCTATTAAATTATAACGATAATATAAGTAAAAACTTTAATAATTAACTTTATTAATAAATTACTAAGTTATTTATAAAGCGGCTCCGAGTTATTAAACTTTTAAAAATTAATTAAAGGACCGACGTATTAATTAAAACTTTTACATAAAATAAACTCTTTATTTAAATAATTAATTTAAAATTAATCGTTTAAATAAAAGTTTTTTTTTAACTTTTTATATATATTTATAATCTTTTTAATTTTTTAATTTTTTCATTAAATTACTTTTATAATTAACCCGTTTTATTTTATTTTACTTTTTCGTTTTATAATCCTTTATTAAAGCTCGTTTTAAAACTATTTAAAGAATTTATAACTTATAACTCTTATAAATTATTTATTAATTAATTAATAATAAATTATACGCCGCCGCCTTTTCGGACTCCTTTTATAAATTATATAACTTTTATTCTTATTATACGCGAGTCTCTTATTAAAGACTCGGCGTATAACGCTATAAATAACGCGGCTTTTACAAGCCGTATTATTATATAAAATACTTTTTCCTTAAACAGTTACTACGTATTTAAACTTAACTTAAATAATAATTAATTATTTTTATATTATAATATTTTATTAAAATACCTTTATAATACCTTTTTTAATACCCGTTATATCTTTTAAATAAAATACGATTTTATACCTTCGCGTTTATTTTTTTTATAAGTCCGTTACTTAATATTTTAAAGTTAATTATAAATACGTTTATTATAGGAATACTCGATAAAATAATAATTCGCTTAAACGTATAATTAATCTTATACGTCCTCCTCTTCCTTTAAGAGTAAGGTATATAATTAATCTAGTAACACGGCTTAATTCTTTTAAGTACGAAATACGACTAATAATACGTTAATATAAAGATTTTATATTATAACGTAGGACCCTCGGGTGGTCTCGGGATCCCTCGTATAATAGACTTTTAATTAAGGGTCGTACCTTAGTACGCTTAACAGCGCGCCTAGCGCGGTCTATCGGCTATATATACCGATATTTATATATAATATTTAATAATAACTCTTTTATTATTTTAAAACCTTAATAAAATTAAGTCCGTACGGAAGTATTATAAAAAGTAATTATTTAATATATTATTTAATAATTTTTCCGCTTTAAAGCTTTTTTATAATTAATTAAATAACGCTGCGTTTTATATACGAAGACTCGTTTTTTATTAATTCACGAAACTAAGTAATTATAAATTAAAACTCTTACTTTAAGCCGACTCGATATTTTAATATTAACGAGTAACTCTTTAAGTAAAAATAAAGAAATTAATAACTTATTATATATTAATTTACTCGCTTTATTTTCCCGCTTTAACGGCCGTTACGGGTTATATAAAAACCCGACGCCGTCTTTAAAAGTAATAATAACGTAATATATAATTATATATTAAATTATTAATTTAAATAATAATAATAATATTAACTTTTTAAATTAATAATTTATATTTAAAATTTTAATTAATTTATTTTCGTTTATATCCGTTTTATAAAATATTTCGTAAAATAATAAGTCCGTGCCTTTAATTAATAAAAGTAAAATAAAAAGTTATAACTAAAAAGTAAATATCGTTAAAACTTTAATAAATTTAAATTTAAATTAATTTATAAACTCTTTTATATTTTAATACTTTTCCGAAATATTTAACGACGAGTTTTTTTAAAACTTATAACTCTTTAATTAAGATTTTACTCTTTAAAGGTCCGTACAATAATTAAACTACTTTTAAACTCCGTTTAATTAAATTAGTTAATAAACTTTATTAATTATTACTTAATTTAGTACTTATATTAAAGTTATTATAATAAACGACGGTATAATATTAACCGTTATTAAAGTTATTACCTCCGTTAACGAGATCGAATAACCCCTTAACGAGTAAATATATATTAACGAACTTTATAAGTTTATAAACGTTAATTTTTAAAAACGTTATAAACGTATTTAAAGAAGTTATTACTTTATCGTAAATAAAACTTTAAGCTTAAACGAAGCGTAAATATTTTGTAACGTCGTATTAAGATATTAATTATATTTTATAAAAGCGGACCTTCGTAATTATAATATATTTATTACGATTTTAAATAAAGTTTCTTTTATTTAATAAAATATAATTATTTTAATTATAATTAATTAACTTACGGTATTTAATAATTAAAGTAATACTCCGTTTATCGTTAATATTAATAACTATAACCGTATTTAAAGTTATTAAACTTTATTAAGTTAAATATACGCGTTTTTTAATACCGTTACGTAATATAATAATACGCGGAAATCTTACGATAACCGTTAAAGAAATAACTTTACGGTTATTTAAAATTAATAATTAAACTTTAACCGTTAATTTTAAAATAATAACCGTTACGAAACCTTTAATTATTTAAAAAACGTACGTAATATTAATTAAAACGTATCTTTTTACGGTATTTAAAAACCGTTATTTAAATTTTATAATAATAATATTATTATAATCCGTATTAATAATAAATAAAATATTAAAAACGTAATTAAATTTTCTCCCTTAATAACTTATACTATTATATAATATATTTAACGAAAATAAAGATAACGTTTTATACTTCGTAAAGGAATTTATTAACGAGATCGAGAAATACGAATTTTATAACTTTACCGACCGTATCGTAATAATTTTTATTATAAATTTATATACCCGTTTTAATAATTAAGTATGCGTTAATTACTTAAGTTTATTACTTAATATATAAAATAAGTTATAAAGTAACTTTACGGTATAAAAATCTTAATTACGTAAGACTTTTATAATATAATCGGTCGAAGTTATTTAATAACTTAACTCGAATTACGTTACCTCCGTTAACTTCGGTTTAATTTAAAAGTTTAAAAATACGTTAATAATTATAATACGGTATTACCGTTTTATAAAACGAAACGAAGACTTTATTATTATAAATACGTTATTTTATTAAATATATTTAACTTTTAAGTTATTCGTAAATAACTTTACCGAAAAAATACTTTATTCGAGTATTAAACGAAGTTAATTTTCGTCGTTATTATATTATATAAAAATATATTTATTATTTTAAATATAAGTAATTTTACTATCGTTAATAATTTATTAACGAACGGATAAGTTACTTCGATACTTATAATAATCTTTATTATTATCGTTAATAATTAAATTATAATTAATTATATTAACTTTTACGCTCTTAATAATAATAGTCGTATAAGTAATAAACGCCGCGATTAAGGAAATAAAAATAATAATAATAACCCGTTAAGTTAATTACGTAGTTATAACCATTTCCGTAACGATTAAAGTAACTTTAAGAGCGCTTTTAAAAATTACGATAATAATAATAAATTCCGTTTTAACTTTAATTATAACCGTTTTTATAATAAAAACTTTTAATAATATAATTACGGTAATAATTTTTAAAATTAACGTTAATAATAAAGTAATTATTAATATAACTTTAATAATAACCGCTTTTAAGTTAAAAATAATAACCGTAAAGATTTTAAAAATTAAAGCGCGAATTAATATAACCGCGACCGTTTTACGTTTAATAAAGATTATATAAAGGCTTATTACTTTATTAAAATTATAAATTATAACGAGTTACGTATAAAACGTTATTATAATTATAACTTAGTTTATATTAATTATATTACCGTTATATTTAAATATAATTTTACTTTAACTTTTAATATTTTAATTAATTACGTAATTAATTAAATTATATTTAATTACTTAATAATAATAAAGTTAACGAATATTAATAACGACTTTAAAACTTTTATACTCGTTATAACGCCTTTTTAACTTATACTTTATACTTTTTATTATAATACGTTAATAAATTATACGGCTTAGTAAAATATTTACTTTTTTATAATAAAAGTTATATATATATAAATAATTACGCCGACTTTAAATATATTATTTTACTTATATTATTAAAGTACCGTTTAATTTTATATAATTCTCGACAGATATATACGAGTTAACTTTTACGCGCGCTCCCGCGGTAACGATAAATTAATAAAGGAATTAATAAAGTTAATTTTATTTATATTTAATAATAACGTCTCCGAGAGTAACTTCGTAAACTTTTCAAACGGAGACGTTATTAATACGTCGCCTCCGTTTAATAAAAATATAACCGAATTAATAAATTATATTCCTTTAATAATTTTAATATACTTTACGACGGATAATTTAATTTATAAAGTATATATAAATATAAACGTCTCGGATTACTTCGTTAATTATAAATAATTAATAGTTTATAACTTTAACGTACGTTTTATTAATTAATTATTTATAATCCGTATTATAAATAATAATATATAAATACGTTAAAAAGTATTATTCAATTTATATATTTATAATTTAATATAATATATTAAAGTTTTTAAATATTTTACGGTCTTAATAAACGTAATTAACGAATTTAACTTTAACTTACTTATTAATAACTCGGTATTATATAACTTTAATACCGTTATTAACGTACCGAGTATTATTATACGCTTTCGTAATATATATAATATTTATATTTAAAAACGAGTAACGGTTAAGCCTTTTATTTTAAATAAAGTATTTAAAGTACGTATTAATATTATATTATAAATAATATTTTATAACGTTTATAATATTATAATATAATATAATAACTTACCTTTAAATAATAATAATAACTTACTTTTATTAATAAGTTAATATTAATTTTCTACCTCTTAAAATTATACGTTAAATACCGTATTTATTAAATTATATAACCGCGAGTTCTCCGTATATAATAACTTTAATTAAATTATTATTATTAATTATAATATTATCTTAAATTATATCTAACGACTCGATATAAGTTAAAAAGGTAACGTTATATATTATAATATTTACGTAAAAGTAATTTATTAAATTCGTAAAACGGACGGCGTAAATTTTAATAACGAGTTAAAATAACGGTTAAATTAATATTATACCGAGTTAACCGTACTTTAAGTTCGTTAAATATTTTTTATAATTAATAAAGCCGTTTAACTATATTAATAAAACGACATAAAAGAGTTAACTCGCGTTAATACTCTTTAATAACCCGTTAAAAGGATTATCCCGTTATATAATTTTAAAATATTAAAGTACGTTTTATTTAATAAAATAAAAAACGGTATATTTATTTACTCCCTTAACTTAACCTTAAAATCTTAAATCCGCGATCTCGTTTTTAAATATAAAAAAATATTTAAGGACTACGGTATCGCACTTATAATTAATAAATATAAAATACGTATCGACTTTATAAATAATTAATAAAATTAACGGTAAAACGTTAAACTTTACTTATTAAAATTAAAAGACGTTAAGTTAATTAACGAACGTTATAATAAGTTATATATTTAAAGTTAAATAAAGTTTTTTTCGTTAAGACGTTTTTATTATATACTTAATCTTTATAATATAACGTACGGTAAATAAAAAACGAAAGGGCCGCGTTATTATTAATCTTCGTCCGTTTAATAAATTTATTATACTTAATATTTATCCTTTATTAAATTAATATAATATTATATAAATATTCGTAAATAAAAAGGTTTATTTTATATACGATATAATTATATTCTTTTAATAACTTTTTATTTATTTAAGTTATCGTTAATAGTTTATTATAATTAATAAACGTAATTTAAAATACTTAAATATAATATTTATAAAGTTACGTAACGCGTTTACTTTTACTTAACGGTTTATAAATACGTTATTAACGCTTCTCCGAGCCTTCGTTTATACGTATATTAATAATATTATTATTTTTAATAACTTTATTATTAAGTATTTTAAATATTTAAAAGCGTTCTTTCGGCTTTTTATTATTAATTAATTATATATCTCCGCTTTTAATTTTTTTTTAAATTTACTTTAATTCGTTTACTCGGATTTATTGTTAATAACGACGGCGTTATACGTACCGAAAATTATATTATAACTTTTAAAAATATTACTTTTTTAACGAACGTTAATTTAAGTTATTACTTTAATATAATAAGTTTTTACGCTTTAAAGTAACTTAATTTAACGTTAAAGTAAAGCCTCTTTAAACGTTAAAAACGTAATTAATTAATATAAAAGTAAAGACTCTCGCGTTAATTAACGGACTTAATTAAAATAAACGAAAAGTTATTATTAAGAAGTTTATATTCGTATTAAAGTTAAAGTACTTAAAGTCTTTTTAATTACTTTAAAAAGCTTTATATTAATAAATACGTTTATATTATTACGACGTATATCGTATTCTCTTTTATAAAATCGACGGATATAAACGCGGCCTCGGTATATTTTTATTTTAACTCCGCGACGTATAAGACGGTATTTTAATATTTAATAAAGGTATTTTATAAAAATAAATCCGTCCTTTTATTTTCTTATTACGAGTATATTCGTTTTATAAAAATGTATATAAATTTATAAAGCTCAAAGTAATTATTATAATATAAACTTTTTTTAAAATATATAAAATAATTTAATTTAATTAATACTTAATTATAATTTTAATTAATTATACCCTCGCTTATACTATTATTATATATACTTTATTAAAGACGCTCGATTTTAATAAAATAAACTTTAAATTAATATTAATAATTAATTAAATTATTACGTATAAACGTATCCACGGCTAGCTTCGAAATATTAAGCGGCGGACTTATAAGAAAAGTAAACGCGAGGGTATAAGATCGTATTTTATTTAAGGGATATAACGGATATTAAAGAAGGTATTATAAAAGTATTTTAAGTAAATATAATAATATAAAGATAATTAATTATTATTTAAGTTAAGTTTAAATATATAATAATTATTTAAAGAAAAAGTATTTTATATAATAATACGGTTTATAAAGGCCGCGTTACTTATAACGTTATACGTTAAGTCTTTAATAAGAGACTCGCGTATAATATTTATTAAAAGGATAAAAAAAATTCCGTCTTATTAATAAAGTTATTATTACGTATATTTATAATTTAAAAAACCTTAGAAAAGAAATAAAAAATAAATAACGTAAAGCGGTAAGAAAGTATTACGTAAGTAAATATACGAAAGAAAAAAGAAAAAATAAATAAAAAAATTAAAAGTAAAAGCGGTAACGCGGGTAATAAATATAAAATAAAATATAAAACAAATATAAAAAAAATAAAACTTTAAACGTAATTAACGATATAATATTATAATACTTTAAATAAAGTTTATATTTATATCTTCGTTATCCTCGTTAAATATTTAAGTTATAAAGGCGGTTACGCGGCGGCGCGAAGCCGTTAAAGTTAGGGTTAATAATTAAGTAAAGTTAATGTAGGAAAACGGACGAGTAATACATACCGTAAACGATAAGTTAAATAAAAGAATTCGGAGTTAAGTTATAAAAGTTATAACCGTTTAATAGTTTTTAAATATAATTATTAATTATTAAATACGGGAGGCGAGGTTTAAAGTTATATTTTAAACCTTTAAGTTATAAACGGCTAATTATAAGTTAATAAATTATACTCGTATAATTATATTATTAAACGAAGTAATATATAATAAGTATATTTAATTTACGAAAAATTATTATAAGTCGGTTATAACGTCTTTTAATAATTAAAGTATAACGGTTAATACTTTAAGTTTAACGTTACGTAATTATTTAAACTTCTTTAATTACGTCTCGATTTTTATTATGGTTTTTTCTACTCGTTTAATAACTTAAATTAAAGTTTATTTACTTTATAATATTAAGTTATTAACTTTATTTAAATTAATTATAAACGCTCGGAGTTTAATATTAAATAATAATACGGATATAAAATTAAAGTATACGTAAATTTCTTTTAATATTTTTATCGTTAAAATTATTATAAAAGTTAACGGGTTTATTACTTTATAAAACGTATTAATTTAAATATTAAAAATTAAAAAGTAACGGTTATAAACTTTATAAGTAAATATAAATTAAGAAACGGATTTATTATTATAAAGTACTTTAAATAAGTATTTTAAGACAGTTATTATTATAAGTAATTTAAAAAATTAAAAAAGGGACTTAACGCGTAAAAAAATCTCTTTTATATAAAGAAAATACGTTTAAGTAGTTAAAAAGGGCGTATTTATAATTAATAACGCGGTGTTAAGTATAATACTCGACCCGGGTACGAACTTTCCGGCCGTTAAACGCGATACGGTTATTTTCTTTTTTTATTAATATACTTTATCATTTATATCGAAGACGATTATTAAACGAGTAACGTTTTCCTTTAAAGAGGTATATAAGTATAAATAATATTAAAGTAAGTTATATTAATCCGTATTAACGTTATAATTAAAGTAAGTAATCCGTTTTTTAATAAACGTATTAATATTTATTATCGTTATATTACCGTTAATAAAAGTAAAGTTTTAAGTAACGGGTTTTTTATTATTAAAGTCGTTATTATCGTTAATAACTTCGTACTTTTTCTCGTTACTTTCGGATTTTAACTCGTTATTAAGGACTTACGAAACGATAAAAGAGACGGCTTTACTTTAATTAAAGATAAGGCGGCCACTTAAGGAGTTAACGTAACGGTTATAAAAGTAAACGTATTAACTTATTTAATAACGTTAACGGCGTTTATTTTATCGCGTTATTCGCCGGTTATAAAGTTAAAGAAGTTTATAAAAAAGGGGTTATAAAAGTTAAAAAAGTTATTTAAATTTATAACGTAAATATAAAAGACGGAAGATATAAGAAAAAGTTATTATAATTATTAATAATAAAAGAATAAAAAAGAAAAAGAAAAGTATTTATTTATTTAAAAAGAAATTATAAAAATTTTCGTTATTACGAGAATATTAATTTTTATATACGGGGAATTAATAATTATTTATTTAAAAAGGAGCCATTATAAATAAGTTATTTAATATAAAAGGAGCGTTTATATAATTTAAATAAAATAATAATATAAGTAAAAAAAAAAAAATTAAAGTATAATAAATAAATAAATAATAACGAATAAAATAATTAAATAATATAAAAAATAAATAAAAAACGTAATTTATACGTAAATAAAAAAGAAAGTAAATAAAGGGTAAAAGGAATATATAATAAGAGTCGGTTTTAAGAGTCCGTAATAATAATTATTACGTTAATAACTAAACTTACGTACCGTAATTTTTAACTTTAATTATAATTAGTAATATATATAAAGGGATTTACGAAACGGTTAAATTAATAATATATCTTCGCCGAGAGTTACCGTTTTAAACGGTCGCTTATAACGCTTTAATTATAATAAGGAATCTTTTTTAAACCTTCCTCGCTTAAGTTTTTATATTACGGACGTTATATTAAAGGTCGTTAATAAAATAATTAAATTAAGTTCGACGTTAATTAAGTTTTAAGTATTTAAGAAATATACTTAAATATTTAAATATTTATTATTATATTTTTTTAATTAAGTTTATAAAGCCGTTAAAAAAGATAACTTTATTTATTTATTAATTATTATAATATTTATAACCGGTTTATTAAATTAAGTAATTAATAATAAAAGTTTATTAAATATAACGAAGTTAATAAATAATAAACTTTTTTATTTCGTATTTATTTATATTTTTATTAACTTTTAATACGTTATTTTAAATTATAAGTCCGAGTAATAATATTTATTACCCGTATAAGTTATTACTTATAAGTACTTTATATAAGTAAATTATATTTATTACGGAGTAAATACGTTATTATTATAGTAACTCGAATTAATAAACTTATTTATTAATATATTAAAGAATTTTAAAAAATCTCGCGCGTTATTACGAAAGCTTAAAGTATAAGTAATTAAATAAATTATAATTATAATAAAGTTGTAAAAAAATTATATTATTAACGGCGAATTTAATTAAGTAATACTTTTAATTATATTAAAATTTCGTTTATATATTAATAATATTAATAAAGTTTACGGCGTCTTTTTAATAAATTTCACGTGATATCTCCGCGGCTTTAATAACTCGTTTATTAAATTTAAACGGTATTAATAAATTAA
This sequence comes from Sporothrix pseudoabietina, assembly GCA_019925295.1. Classification (NCBI taxonomy): domain Eukaryota; kingdom Fungi; phylum Ascomycota; class Sordariomycetes; order Ophiostomatales; family Ophiostomataceae; genus Sporothrix; species Sporothrix pseudoabietina. The sequence continues at coordinate 1,560,680 of JADHKS010000002.1, read as the reverse complement.
TAAGTTTAAAAGGTTAAAACTTAAGTATTAACTCGTTTAATAAATATTCGATAACGGAAGATATAACGTTATTAAATTAAAATTATAATACGGAAACGACGTTAACTTAAAGAGTATTCGGATTTAGTATAATAAAAGCGAGAGCGATTTTAATAAATTATTTATTTAAACGTAATATGTCGTATTTATTAATAATATAACTTATAAGCGACGAAAAATCTCGCGTTATATATTAACGATAAATTTCGGGTCGCGGTTATTAATAATTTACTTTAAAATACTTTAATTAACGCGAAGAAATACGTTTAAAAGTTATTTTATTTATTTTATAATTAAATAACTCGAGTAACCGGGTATTAAAAGCGTTTTTTTTAAAAATTTATAAGTAATAATATAAAGAGAGTCGAGTTTATTATAACTTTTAATATATTATAACGTATACTCCGCGAGCGTTTTAAGTAAAGTTATAATAAAGTTTAATATTATTATATAATATAATAAATTAAGTAATTAAATTAATTATAAAGATTTAATTAATTTAAAGTAAAGCGTTTAATTAACTTAATATATAAAGTAATATTTAATATAAAAACAGATTTTATATTATTTTTATTAAAAAAAGATATTATTTAATAATATTATTATACGTTTTTCGTTAAAGTAATAAACGTTATTATACGTTATTTCGAGGATTTACTTTTTTAATAAAGCCGGAATATATAACTTAAAGTTATTAAATTCGTTAAAGTAATATAATAATCTTTCTTTAACTTTTTATAATATATTATAAAAATAAACTTAAAGCTCCGTAACTTAATCTCCGTGAACGGATTTTATATTTAAAAGGTATAAACGAATAAGTTAAAACGCGGAATCTTATTAATAAACTTTAATAATAATAACTTAAAAGGATTCGTTAAATTATATTACGGATTCGTTATTTACTCGCGATATAATAAAAAAAGTATTAATAAGTATTATTTTTATTAAAAAAGAACCGCGGGCGGAGATACGTTAATTACTTTAAATATATAATATATTTTATTAACGATTAAGAAATACGCTTTAAACGTATCGTTATACGTTACTTCCTTTAAGATATTATAATCGTTTAAAATATTTTCTTTTACTTATATTAAAAGTTATAAAAACGTATTTAATATTATATTAAGTACTCTCGGAATATAAATAATTATAATACGGAACTACGATATTTAATTAATCGTTAATATTAATTTAAAGTTAACTTTATTAAAGTTAAATATTTTTAACGACGTATATATAATAGTATTACGAGCGGAGGTATAATTAATTAAAATTATAATTAAGTATTAAATAAATTAAATTATTTTATATATTTTAAAAAAAGTTTATATTATAATAATTATTTCGAGTTTAATAAATTTATATACCTTTTTACGGAATGAGTATATCCGCGATAAAAAAGTAAGAGGGTAAATTTATTTTTATAAAATACCTTTATTAAGTATCGAGATATTATTTTATACGTTACGAAGTTAAAATAAAAAAGCTTCGAGGCCGCGTTTATATTTATTAATTTTATAAAAAAGAGTATAATATATATCGTAATAATATAAACGTATTTATTAATATAAGGCTTTTTAAAGTAATCGAAAAAACTTTAAGTATTTTAACTTTAATACGAATATAAACTTTTTAATAATAACTTTTTACTTATTTTAATTAAGTCCGTTAATTAACTTAAAGGTTTTAATATTTATATTAATTAATTACGTCTTTAACGTTTATAAAGGTTTTACTTTAATATTAAATTATATTACGTTAAAGCGTAAAAAACTTATCATACCGAGGTAATAACTTAAATTAATAAGGTTCGTTAAAAAGGTAATATTTATAAAAGTTATAATACGGTCCTCGATATATATAACGCCGTCGTTATTAATAATAAATTTAAGTAAATAAGTTAAAGTAAATTTAAAAAAGGTTTTTAAAGTAAAGATATATAATCGGTTAACGATAAAAAGTTAAAATAACGCTTTTAAATACTTAAAATATTTAACGACGGAGTTATTAAAAATAATAAAATTATTAATATACGTACGAACGAAGGTTTAAAGAAGTATTAATAACGTATTTATAAACTATTAAATAAAAGTAAGCGCGTTACGTAACTTTATAAAGATTATATTTAAGTATTTTAGACCGCGCTTATTAATTACGATAAGCCGTTAACGATAACTTAAATAAATAAATAGTTAATAAAAGAATACGGTTATATCGTATATAAAGTAAAACTTCTTACTTACGAGTATTTATATAATATCGTATTAATTTAATAAAGGATAAATATTAAATATAATAAACTTATTAAATGGACGGAGATCGATAATAACGTAACCCTTTCGTTTTCCGTTTACCGTACGTTATATTATAAAGACTAAGTATACGATAAAGGCGCTTTAACGAAGAAACTTTATTCGACTTTAAATATATAACTTATTATAACGTTTATTAATTAACTTAACGTTTTTTAATTTTAATAAATAAAACTTTACGTTTTACCGTTAATTTTATTAATTATTTATAAAGTTAATACGTATTTTATACTCGTTAATTATAAATATAATATTACAGTCTTTAAAATTTTTTTTATATTTAAAAAAGAAGTCGTAAATTTAAAATTTTAAAGTTAAATTAAGAAAGTAAATAAATACGCCGTCTTTTATTTTATTAAATAAAATATACTTTAATATTTCGAAATTATATAACGGGACGGTCCTTTCGACGGGTCGTTAAAGAGTATTAACGGAGGTTAATTCTTTTACGTCGTTTTATTAATACGGTTAAGCGGCTTTATTAATTATAAAAAATATTTAACGAACTTAAAGTACGGTTAATTCGACGTAATATTAATTTAATCGTTATTTTAACTCCTTATCGAGATTTACGCCGTTTATTTTACGAATTTAATAAATTACTTTTACGTAAATATTATAATATATAACGTTACCTTTTTAATTTATATCGAGTCGTTAAATATAACTTAAAACGGTATTATAATTAATAATAATAATTTAATTAAAGTTATTATATACGGAGAACTCGTAGTTATATAATTTAATAAATATAACGTTTAACGTATAATTTTAAAAGGCGGAAAATTAATATTAATTTATTAATAAAAACGAGTTACCGTTATTATTTAAAAGTAAGTTATTATATTATATTATAATATTATAAGCGTTATAAAGTATTATCCGTAATACAATATTAATATATATTTTAAATACTTTATTCGAAATAAAGAGTTTAATTATTACTTATTTTTAAATATAAATATTACGTATATTACGAAAATATATAATAATACTCGGTACGTTAATAACGGTATTAAAGTTATATAATACCGAGTTATTAATAAGTAAGTTAAAGTTAAATTCGTCGATTACGTTTATTAAAACCGTAAAATATTTAAAAACTTTAATATATTATATTAAATTATAAATATATAAACTAAATAATACCTTTTAACGGATTTATATATTATTACTTATAATATAAATTATAAATAATTAATTAATAAAACGTACGTTAAAGCCGTAAATTATTAATTATTTATAATTAACGAAATAATCCGAGGCGTTTATATTTACGTATATTTTATAAATTAAGTTATCCGTCGTAAAATATATTAAAATTATTAAAAGAATATAATTTATTAATTTAGTTATATTTTTATTAAACGGAAGCGACGCGTTAATAACGTTTCCGTTTAAAAAGTTTACGAAGTTATTCTCGGAAACGTTATTATTAAATATAAATAAAATTAACTTCGTTAATTCCTTTATTAACTTATCGTTACCGCGGGAGCGCGCGTAAAGGTTAACCCGTATATATCCGTTAAGAATTATATAAAATTAAACGATACTTTAATAATATAAGTAAAATAACGTATTTAAAGTCGGCGTAATTATTTATATATATATAACTTTTATTATAAAGAAGTAAGTATTTTATTAAATTATATAATTTATTAATATATCGTAATAAAGAACGTAAAGTATAAACCGAGAGGGCGTTATAACGGGTATAAAAACGTTAAAGTCGTTATTAATATCCGTTAACTCCGTTATTATTAAGTAATTAAATATAACTTAATTAACTTCGTAATTAATTAAAATATTAAAGGTTAAAATAAAATTATATTTAAATATAATAATAATACGGTTAATATAAATTAAGTTATAATTATAATAACGTTTTATACGTAACTCGTTATAATTTATAATTTTAATAAAGTAATAAGCCTTTATATAATCTTTATTAAATATAAAACGGTCGCGGTTATATTAATTTACGCTTTAATTTTTAAAATCTTTACGGTTATTATTTTTAACTTAAAAGCGGTTACCGTTAAAGTTATATTAATAATTACTTTATTATTAACGTTAACTTTAAAAATTATTACCGTAATTATATTATTAAAAGTTTTTATTATAAAAGTAATTACGATTAAAGTTAAAGTAAAATTTATTATCGTTATCGTAATCTTTAAAGGCGTTTTTAAAGTTACCTCGATTATTACGGAAAGGGTTACGGCCGCGTAATTAATTTAACGGGTTATTATTATTATCTTTATCTCTTTAATTACGGCGTCGGTCGTCCGTACGGTTATCGTTACTTAAGGTACGGGAGCCGACGTAATTAATTATAATTTAACCGTCGGTAACGGTACTAAGGATTATAAAGAGCGTAAAAGTAAGTTAACCGTAAATAAGTAAGATATTAACGATTAAAAGATTACTTATATTGAAAATAATAAACGTATTTTTATATAACGTAATAATAACGGAAATTAACCGTACTTAATATTTAAATAAAGTATTTTTACTAATAAAGTTATTTACGAGTAATTTAAGAGCCGGATATATTTAATAAAATAACGTACTTATAACGGTAAAGTCCTCGTTTCGTTTTACGAAGCGGTAATATTATATCGTAATTATTAACGTAATTTTAAACTTTTAAACTAAGTTAAAATTAATTAAAGTAACGTAATTTAAATTAAGTTATTAAATAACTTTAATTAATTATATTATAAAAATTTTACGTAATTAAGTCTTTTATATTATAAAGTTACTCCGTAACTTATATTATATATTTAATAATAAACTTAAATAATTAATACGTATTTAATTATTAAAACGGATTTATAAATTTATAACGAGGATTATTATAACGCGATTAATAAAGTTATAAGTTTTATAATTTTTTATTTTAATAATAAACTTATTTACGAAGTATATAATACCGTTTTTATTTCCGTTAAATATAACGGTATAAATTATTAAAGGAGAAAACTTAATTACGTCTTTAATACTTTATTTATTATTAATATATACCGCGGTAACGTTATTATTATAAAGTTTAAGTAACGATTTTCAAATACCGTAAAAAAATACGTTTTAACGAATATTACGTATATTACTTAAGTAATTAATTTACGTACGTTTTTTAAGTAACCGAGGGTTTCGTAACGGTTATTACTTTAAAATTAACGGTTAAAGTTTAATTATTAATTTTAAGTAATTATAAAGTTATTTCTTTAACGGTTATCGTAAGATCTCCGCGTATTATTATATTACGTAACGGTATTAATAAACGCGTATATTTAACTTAATAAAGTTTAATTACTTTAATTATTTAATATCGTAAATTAATTAATTATAATTAAAGCCGTTATATTTTATTAAATAAAAGAGACGTTATTTAAAGTCGTAATAAATATATTATAATTACGAAGGTCCGCTTCCGTAAAGTATAATTAATATTTTAATATAACGTTATAAAATATTTACGCTTTATTTAAGTCCGGAGTTTTATTTATAATAAAACGGTAACTTCTTTAAGTACGTTTATAACGTTTTTAAAAATTAACGTTTATAAGTTTACGAAACTCGTTAAAATATATTTATTCGTTAAAAGGTTATTCGGTCTCGTTAAGGGAAGTAACGGCCTTAATAATAATCGATACCGTACCGTTATTTATTATAATAACTTTAATATAAGTAACGAGTTAAGTAATAATTAATAAAGTTTATAAAGTAATTTAATTATTATATAAACTTTCAAAGAACGAGATTTTAATTAAGGGGTTACGGGTTTTAATAAAATTTATCGTTAAATATTTTAAAAAGATATTAAAATATAAGGGGGTTTATAAATTAATTTAAATTTAAATTTATTAAAGTTTTAATAATACTTACTTCCTCGTTATAATCTTTTATCTCGTTTATATTAATTAAAGACACGAGTTTATTATTTTATAAAATATCTTATAAAATAAATATAAGTAAAGATAAATTAATTAAAGATTTCAATACGAGTTATTAATTAAAGGAGTTAATATCGTTATTAATATTTAAGTTAACGGTTTAATATACGGTTACGTATCGTATTACTGTTACTTTCGAAGATAACGTCGAGTTTTTACGTAACCCGTAACGGCCGTCGAAACAGGAGAATAAAATAAGTAAATTAACACGCGATAAGTTATTAATTTCTTTACTTTTACTTAAAAAGTTACTCGTTAATATTAAAATATTAAGTTAACCCGAAATAAAAGTCTTAACTTATAATTACTTAATCTTACGAAGTAATAAAGAGCGACTCTTCGCGTATAAAACGCGGCGTTATTTAATTAATTACGGAAAAGCCTTAAGGCGGAAAAATTATTAAACGGTACGTTAAACGGTTACTTTTTATAATACTTCCGTACGGACTTAATTTATTAAAGTTTTAAAATAATAAAGGAGTTATTATTAAATATTACGTATAAACGTATTTATAGTTAACTTCGAGATATTAAGCGGCGAACTTATAAAAAAAGTAAACGCGAAAGTATAAAATCGTATTTTATTTAAGGGATATAACGGGTATTAAAGAAAGTATTATAAAGGTATTTTAAGTAAATATAATAATATAAAGATAATTAATTATTATTTAAGTTAAGTTTAAATACGTAGTAAATTAGTAATGATTTAAGGAAAAAGTATCTTATATAGTAATACGGCTTATAGAGGCCGCGTTACTTGTAACGTTATACGCCGAGTCTTTAGTAAGAGAGTCGCGTATAATATAAATATTATAATTCCGTATTATAATTATTTATATTTTAAGAATATTTAATATAATATTAAATATACTTTTACGGCTTTTAATATAAGTAAAAAAAAACTATCTCGAATAATTATAATATTTTAAAAGAAGTAACGTATAACGATATATTTAAAGCGTATTTCTTAATTATTAACGAAGTATATTACGCGCTTAAAGTAATTAACATACCCCCGCCCGTTTTTTTTCTTTTAATAAAAATAACACTCGTTAATACTTTTTTTATTACATAACGAGTAAAAGGTTAGTTTATAATATAACTTAACGAATCCTTTCGAGTTAATATTATTAAAGTTTATTAATAAAATCCCGCGTTTTAACTTATTTATTAATATTTTTTAAATATAAAATTTATTCGTAAAAATTAAATTACGGAGCTCCGAGTTTATTTCCGTAATATATTATAAAAAGTTAAAGACGGATTATTATATTACTTTAACGAATTTAATAACTCCGAGTTATATATTTTAATTAAAAAAGTAAATCCTTAAAATAACGTATAATAATATATATTATTTTAATAAAAAATATATAATAATATTATTAAATAATATTTTTTTTAATATAAATAACGTAAAATTTATTTTTATATCGAATATTACTTTACGTATTAAGTTAATTGAATACTTTACTTCAAATTAATTAAGTTATTATAATTAATTTAATCCTTTAATTTATTATATTATATAATAATATTAAACTTTATTATAACTTTATCCGAGACGTTTATAAAATATACGTTATAATATATTAAGGGTTATAATAAACTCGACTCCCTTTATATTATTATTTATAAATTTTTAAAGAAAATACTTTTAATATCCGGTTATATAAGTTACTCGGTTATAAAATAAATAAAATAACTTTTAAGTATATTCTTTCGCGTTAATTAAAGTATTTTAAAATAAATTATTAATAACCGCGACTCGAAATTCGTTATTAATATTTAACGCGAGATTTTTTATCGTTTATAAACTATATTATGAATAAATACGGTATATTACGTTTAAATAAATAATTTATTAAAACGTAAAAATTAAATTATTAAAATCGTTTTTTATTTTTATTATATTAAATACCCGGATATTTTTTAAATTAACGTTATTTTTATATTATAATTTTAATTTAATAACGTTATATCTTTTATTATTAAATATTTATTAAACGAGTTAATACTTAAGTTTTAATTTTTTAAACTTATTAACTTATTAATACCGCTTAAATTTAATAAATAAGTTATTAAAGTTATAAAAATATAACGTAAAATTTATTAAAAAGACGCCGTAAGTTTTATTAATATTATTAATATATAAACGAAGTTCCGATATAATTAAAAGTACCGCTTAATTAAATTCGCCGTCGGCGATATAATTTTTTTTAACTTTATCGTAATTATAATTTATTTATTACTTACGCTTTAAACTTTTATAATAACGCGCGGGGCCTTTTAAAATTTTATAACGTATTAATAAATAAGTTTATTAACTCGAGTTATTATAATAATAACGTATTTACTTTATTATTAACGTAATTTACTTATATAAAGTATTTATAAGTAACGACTTATATAAGCGATAAATATTATTATTTAAATTTATAATTTAAAATAACGCGTTAAACGTTAACGAGGATATAAATAAATATAAAGTAAAAAGGTTTATTATTTATTAATTTCGTTATATTTAATAAACTTTTATTATTAATTACTTAATTTAATAAATTAATTATAAATATTATAATAATTAATAAATAAATAAAGTTATTTTCTTTAACGGCTTTACGAACTTAATTAAAAAGTATAATAATAAATACTTAAATATTTAAATATATTTTTTAAATATTTAAAATTTAATTAAGGTTAAATTTAATTTAATAACGTTATTAACGACCTTTAATATAACGTTCGTAATATAAAAACTTAAACGAAAAAGACTTAAAAAAACGTATTATTATAATTAAAGCGTCGCGGGCGATTATTTAAGACGGTAACCCTTAACGAGGATATATTACCGGCTTAATTATTTCGTAAGTCCTTTCGTACGTATTAATAATTATAATTAAAATTAAAAATCGCGGTACGCGAGTTTAATTATTAACGTAATAATTATTATTACGGACTTATAAAATTAACTCTTATAATATATTTTTATTACTTTTTATTTACTTTCTCTTTTATTTACGTATAAATTATACTTTTTATTTATTTTTTATACCGCTTTATCGTTTTATTTATTATTATTTATTTATTTATTATACTTTATTTTTTTTATTTTTACTTACGTTACCGCTTTATTTAAACCGTATAAACGTTCTTTTTATATTAAATAACTTATTTACGATTACTTTTTTTAAAATAAATAATTATTAATTCGCCGTATATTAAAATTAATATTTCCGTAATAATAAAAAAAATTAATTTTTTTAAATAAATAAATACTTTTTTTTTTACCTCTTTATTATTAATAACTTTAATTACTTTTTTTCGTATTTATCGTCTTTTATATTTATATTATAAATTTAAATAACTTTTTTAACCTTTATAATACTTTTTTTATAAACTTTCTCGACTTTATAATTAATAAATAACGCGATAAAATAAACGCCGTTAACGTTATTAAGTAAGTTAATACGTTTACTTTTATAATTATTACGCCGGCTCTTTAAACGACTACCTCGTTTTTAATTAAAAGTAAGGCCGTCTCTTTTATTACTTTATAAGTCTCCGACGATAAGTTAAAATCCGAAAGTAACGAAGAAAAGTATATAGTTATTAACGATAATAACGACTTTAATAATAAAAAACCCGTTATTTAAAACTCCGCCTTTATTAACGGTAATATAATAATAATAAACGTTAATATATTTATTAAAAACGGGTTATTCGTTTTAATTATAACGTTAATACGGATTAATATAACTTACTTTAATATTATTTATATCCGTATATTTCTTTAAAAAAAACGTTACTCGTTTAACGATTATCCTTAATATAAACGATAAAACGTATTAATAAAAGAAAAAAACGATTATATTACGTTCGGTAATTAGAAAGTTTATACCCGGGTCGAGCGTTATACTTAATATAACGTTATTAATTATAAATACGTCTTTTTTAAATTATTTAATTATATTTTCTTTATATAAGAGAGATTTTCTCTTACGTTAAATCTCTCTTTAAATCTTTTAAATTATTTATAACCGTAATTATTTTAAGATATTTATTTAAAGTATTTTACGACGGAAAATCCGTCTTTTAATTTATATTTATTTATAAAGTTTATAATCGTTACTTTTTAATTTTTAATACTCGAGTTAATATATTTTATAAAGTAACGGACCCGTTAACTTTTATAATAATTTTAACGATAAAAATATTAAAAGAAATTTATATATATTTTAATTTTATATCCGTATCGTTATTTAATATTAAATTTCGGGCGTTTATAATAAATCCGAATAAAATTAATAACTTAATATTATAAAATAAATAAGTTTTAATTTAAGTTATTAAACGAGTCGAAGAAACCGTAACGAAAATCGAGACGTAATTAAAGAAATTTAAATAATTACGTAACGTTATATTTAAAGTTTTAACCGTTATACTTTAACCGTTAAAAAACGTTATAACCGACTTATAATAATTTTTCGCGGATTAAATATACTTATTATACGTTACTTCGTTTAATAATATAATTATACGAATATAACTTATTAATTTATAATTAACTGTTTATAATTTAAAGGTTTAAAACGCGACTCCGAGTCTCGTTTCTCGTATTTAATAATTAATAATTATATTTAAAAATTATTAAACGGTTATAACTTTTATAACTTAACTCCGAATTCCTTTACTTAACTTATTATTTATAATACGTATTATCCGCCCGTTTTTCCGTATTAACTTTATTTAATTATTTATTTTAACTCCGGTAGTTTCGCGCCGTTATATAATTACTTTTATAACTTAAATAATTAACGAAAATAACGACGATATAAATATAAACTTTATTTAAAGTATTATAATATTATACCGTTAATTATATTTAAAGTTTTATTTTTTTTATATTTTATTTTATTTTATATTTTTTATTTATTATCCGCGTTATTTTTTTTTCGTATATTTACTTACATAATACTTTTTTTATTACTTTACGTTATTTATTTTTTATTTCCTTTTTAAAGTTTTTTAAATTATAAATATATATAATAATAACTTTATTAATAAAAAAATTTTTTTTACCCCTTTAATAAATATTATATACGAGTCTCTTATTAAAGACTCGGCGTATAACGTTATAAGTAATCCGGCCTTTATAAACCGTATTATTATATAAAATACTTTTTTTTAAAATAATTATTACGTATTTAAACTTAACTTAAATAATAATTAATTATTTTTATATTATAATATCTTATTAAAATACCTTTATAATACCTTCTTTAATACTCGTTATATCCTTTAAATAAAATACGATCTTATACCTTTGCGTTTACTTTTCTTATAAGTCCGCCGCTTAGTATCTCGAAGTTAACCGTGGATACGTTTATACGTAATAATTCCGTTAAATAATACTTTTTATATTATTAATATATTAATAATTAAATTAAATAAAAATAATTAAAAGGATATTAATATCGCTTTTATCGTTATAATTTTTAAAAATAAACTTAATATAACAGAAACTTTTATTTAACTCTTCGTTAATTATAAATAAAACCCTTTTAATTATTAAAAAAATAATAAACCGTTTATTTATAATATTATATAATTAAAAAGTAACTTATTAACGATTAAAGTTAAAAATAAAATCTCGGTTATATAATATTAATCGTTAAAACGTACTTAAAAAAATAAAAGTATATTAAACGATTAATTATTTATAATTTAATTATATAACGAAGTAACGGAAATATATTATTACTTTTTAACGTATGAAAAAAAAACTTTATCTTTATTTAAAAAACTTTTTTTTACTTTTTATTATAAAGAGTATTATAAGTTATAACGCTTTAATATAAAAGTATTTATTATTCGTCGAATTATATATACTTTAATAAAATATTAATACTTTTGAGTAATATTAATTTTACTTTTATAACTTTTATACGCGAACCGGTTATAACTTTAATAACGAGGTTTATTAAAATTATTATATATAATAATATTAACGTTAACTCGACGTCTTTTTAAGAGTATTAATAATAATATATTAAATTAAACTTTAATATAATTTATTAAATCTTTCTAATTTATTAATAATAATTTAATTAAACTTAAAGTAAAAAATAAAAGTAAAGTAATTAATTAACTTTTTAAAAAACGTCAATAATAATATATATTCCTTTACTCTTTATACGATTAAAATAATATCTCTCTTTATGACGAGTAACGTATATAAAGTAAAGGAGTTTAATTAAAACCCTTTTTACTTCTCTCTCTCTCTCGCTTCTCCTTTTACGGTTAACTAAAAATTTAAGAGTATAATAATTAAAAAGGTATATATTGTTATTAATATTACTTCTTTTACCGACGACGATATATAAAGAAAATCTCGTAATATTTATAAAAATTAAATTACCGCCGATTTTAACAGCTTTAACATTATTACTAAAGTCTTCCGGAAAACTTTTATTTAAGTTAGTGTTTATATTAAAAACTTAAACGTAATTAAAATATCAATTAACTTAATATAAGCTTTAAACGAATTAACGTAACATATTTAAATTATTAAATAATTAATAACTGTAATAATAAAAAAGAAAAGCAAAATACGAAAGTATTATATTTAAAAACTTACTTTTAATTATATTAATAAAAAGTATATTTATAATCTCGAGGATTTAATAAACTTTAAATTAGTTAATAATTACATTAATTCTCTTAATTAAATTATTATTTATCCCTTTAACCGAGCGAGCGGCTTTTTTTTTAAACGTTCGAGCTTTAAATAATGAGGACTTAAATAAAGGGCTATAATATAATAAAGGTAAGTCCGTTAAATTAAATAACTCGAAAGAGTATTCGAAATACTTTAAAAGTAATAATAAACGTAATTAAGGATACCGATTTACCATTTTAAAAGTTAAAGGACTTTTTATAATTATAAATAATTTTTATCGAGTTTAATTAATTCTTTAAAATAATAACGTTTTCTTTAATATTAATACGTTTTTTTTAATACAATTAACGTTTAATATTACTTAATAAGATTCCGATTAAATTAAAATAAAGAAACTTAACGTACTTTTATTATTATTTATAAAGTTATTAATAACGAGAATAAATATAAAGGTAACCGTTATAATTATAAATATAAATATAAATTATAGTACTTCCTCGATATTTATTTCCGCGTAAACTTTTTAAAACTTTACCTCGTTAAAGTAAGTATATTTATAATTATTAATACTATTAAAAATTATTATATTAATTTCGTACGTAATTATAATAATAATTAATATTTAATAATTAACGAAATAATAATTCGTTTTAAAGACGAGATACGTTAACGCTCTCGTAAATCCGTTTAAATAAATATAAGTTTATTTTTTTATAATTATTAACGAGAGTATATAAAATTAACTTATTTTAATAATTATTTAATTACTTTCGAAAAGTTATAAGTTATATAATACTCTTTATTTAAATACCTTTATAATATAATAAAAGTAACTTTTATAACCGGTTAATAACCGTTTATAAATTATTCTTTAACGTTAACGAGGAGGTAACTTTATATATTACCGTTAATATGATAATAATATAAATAATAATTACTTTATTAACGGTGGCCGTTAAAGAATGAGTTAAAAACTTTATAAATATTTATTTAATTAAGAACGAATCTTTTATAGACCGTACTTATTATAATATTACTCTTTACTTCTCTTAATATACGTAACGTTTAAAACGTAACCGAGGCCGAGACCGTAACCGTTATTTTAGTAATTAAATATTTATTAATAGTTACTTTAATTACTAAAATAAAAATACGAAGTATTATATTTATAAAAAACGAATTATCGATTTTATAAATATATAAAAGAAGAATAAAAGGAGTATAAAATTAAATAAACGGCGTATAACTAAAATAAAGATATAATTTACGAGAGCTTTATTATAAATTACGAAAGACTCCGGAAAGATTTTTAAAAAGACGAAACTATATACGAAAAAGACCTCGACGAGAATAACGAATAAATTGAAAGCTTCGTTATAAAGATATTCGATACTTTTCTTAATTAAAAAGCGATTAACGTTATTATTAATTTAATAAACTCTCGTATTATTTACGTTATAATTAACGTTTAAAACTTTAATTAAAACTTTTATAAAATAAAAGCTTTTTTTATAATATTTATATAACTTCGTTATGTTTTTAGTTACATTTATAATATTATTATTAATATAGATATAATTATATACTTTATTATTAAATATAAATAGCTTTATATATTATCATGACCCAAGTGTACGGGCCAAGTAGCTGTGGCTGCGCCGTCGTGGCGCAGGCCACGACTGACTAATCTGGCAAAGGGTGCGCGGCCGTGCGTGTGTGCTGACTAAACGTTAGCGACTCGCCGGCGCGTCTATAGAGAAAATCTCTTTTTAGCTTAAGTAGGCGTCTTTCCCTTTCTTCCTTAGAAAAGGGGTAAGACTTAGTCTTATTACAATACTATACTTACCTTTATAGTCTCCGATTACGTTTATTACTTTTATTTAGATACTATCGCGATTACTTATTTATTAACTACTTATAATAATTCTAAGTCTTTTACTTAAGGACACTTAGTTATAATAGTGAAAAGAATAGATAACGTAGTTAGAGGTTAAGGCCGCTTTACCCGATTAATATCGCGAGTTCTAGGCGACTTAGCGGAGAACCCCTCGAGAAGTACGACTAGTAATAAGTTAGACTCCGTCGAGGAAGACGGCGGATAATCCGACGAGGGTAACTTTATATTAATTACCGTCGAAGATAACGAAGGGTATATTAACCTAGGTACCCCCGCGTAAGCTCTTAATAGTGACTCCCCGGTAAATATTATAGAGGGCGACCTTACCGCGATTACTAAAGGACTAGTAATCGAAAAGGATAACGAAGAATTAAAGTTAAAGCGATTTATTAAGGCGGTTCGGAAGTAATAACTTCGTAAAGAGTTAAAACGCCTTAAGGCGTAGGACTAAGTTAAGTTTCCGTTCACCCGCGTAAAGCGCGGGTATAGCTCCGGCGTGAAAGAGGTCTTTAATGAGGCCGATGCGCCTCCCTCGAGTAGCGAGGAGGAGCGCGGCCGAGTCGTTAGAAAAGCGCGGGACTTAGTTTTTAAGGACTTAAGTTTAAGGCTTATACTTTTAATATTCGGGAATTATTTTACTTTTTAGGATAGGATTTATTAGATTTAAGAATTGGAAACTTTATTTAAGGTTTACCCTCGCGAATACTTTAAGGAGAGGTAACGAGTTATTATCGTGTACTTTTATATAAATATAACCTTAAAGAAGTAATAGGATTAATATATTAATACTTTCGTAGACTTTAACGAGAAAACCGTTTAAAAGAGTTCTTAGTAAAGTTTTTTAAAGTAAACGGTTACGTTAGCCCTTACTATTAAAGATTTAACGCTTTAAGCCTATAAGGCTTATCGTCGGGCGAAGTAACGCGTTAACTAAGCGTTTACGGACTTCCTCGGTTATTTACGTTCCCTCGAGTCGTAAATATAACCGTTACTTAAGGATTTCCGAAAGTAAGTTTTCTTTACGGGACTTAATCCGAGCGTACGAACTCCGCTTAGCGCCGTTATTAATTATCGAGAAATGGAGTTCCGAGACTTAATTAACCGCGTTAAGTATATTTACCGTTAAGTCGTAGAAAACCGAGTTACGATAGAAAGTCGTAAGCGCGGCGGCGATAAGGTTAACTATAGTTATAGTAACTAGGATAAGAAGAAAAAATTTAAGGGTTTTAATTATAATAAGAGTTAACTTAAGGGGGTAAGGAACTCGTAAAACCGTACCTTAACCGGGTCGCGGCGCGTACCCTTCCGCCCTAAAGGAGATAAGAAGGATTTATCGTATATTAAATATTATATATGTTAAAAGAATAGATATTACGTTAGCGATTACTTAAAGAGTTATACGCGAGTATAAAACGTAAATACGAAGGAGCCCGCTTTAAAAAACTAATAGTCGCCCTCTCCGAGCCCGAGAGTAGAGCGACGAAGATAGAGTATAAGTAGCTTCGTTACGCCGCGGTAAGGTATAATAAGAGAATCGTCGAAGAGACGACGATTAATTTAAACACGGGTGCGGGGTTAGATTTTATTAGTATTTAATTCGTGAGAAGAATATAATTTAAACGGACTCGGTATTTTAATTCTTAAACTAGAATTATAAATTATACGTAAATTTTAACTTTCGGGATTTAAGAAGTCCTTATTACCTTTACGGATTTCCGTAGAAGAATTAAGGCGGCGATAAAAGCGTACGTCGTTATTAATAAGTTAGAGAGCCCGGGAGTTAACTCGCTCTTACTTAGCGTTATTAGGTTAAAGGCGATGAATATTAATATCTCTGCGTGGGCTTTATAAAGATTCGCGTACGAAAAGTTAGAGATTCGTATTAAGGTACTAAGGAAGTTTATTAAGTTTATACGTAATAAGACTATAGTTTACGTAGTTATAACGACACCGATGTAACTTAAGTTATTTAAGGATTACTTACTCGATATAAACGAGCTAGAGAGCCCTAGTAAGTTTTAGTTATTAAGGGAGTTATAAACTTATTGAAATATATTTAATACGGTTAGTGCGGTTATAATTTTTATTTTTAGGGAGATAAATTACGCGATTAATTTTATTAACGGGGTATAGCTTCTTTATAAATTAATTTACCCTTTCTTTAAAAGGGAGTTAAAGGAGTTACGACTTTACCTCGCGGAGAACCTAGCGAGTGGGCGTATTAAGCCCTTTAAGAGCCCCGTTAATACGCCGATTCTTTTTATACTTAAGAAGGATAATATATTACGATTTTACGTTAATTACCGGGGGTTAAATAAAGTGTTAGTTAAGAATCGATATACGTTACCGTTAATCTCGGAGATTTTAAACCGAATTAACGGGGTACGGTTTTTTTCGAAACTAGATATTAAGGACGTATACTATCGTATTCGGATTAAGGAAAGAGACGAATAAAAGATAACGTTTCGTACGCGATACGGTTACTACGAGTACGTTATTTTATTATTCGGACTTATTAATACGCCGGTTATATTTTAGTATTATATTTACACGGCTTTATAGGGACTAGTAGATATTATATACGTAGCTTATATAGATAACGTGCTCGTGTTTTCGCGTACTCGAGAGGAGTATATACGATACTTAAGCGAAGTATTAAAGAGACTACGGCGTGTTTAACTTTATATAAATCCGTTTAA
The DNA here is from genome assembly GCA_019925295.1 of Sporothrix pseudoabietina. Classification (NCBI taxonomy): domain Eukaryota; kingdom Fungi; phylum Ascomycota; class Sordariomycetes; order Ophiostomatales; family Ophiostomataceae; genus Sporothrix; species Sporothrix pseudoabietina. The sequence goes on along the minus strand of JADHKS010000002.1, from coordinate 1,543,086 downwards.
GTATAAGTTCTTTAAAGGAGAAGTGGAGTTTTTAGGATTTATTCTCGGACGTAAAGGGGTACGGATAAATAGTTCGCGTATTACTATAGTAAGAGAATAATTAATACCGAAGTCTTACTAGGACGTTTAAGTATTCTTGGGATTCTATAACTTTTATCGGCGATTTATTCGCGATTACTCGAAGATTATTATATCCTTTAACGATATAATGAAAGGGATATAAAACGGGAAAAAGCCGGGAGTAGTTAAGTTAATAACTCGATAGCGAGGCGTATTTAAAGAGCTTAAAGTGTATTTTAAGAATATTTCGTTTTTACGTTACTTTAATCCCTCTCGACCGCTTCGTTTAAAGATTAATGCGTTAAAGGAAGCGGGCTTAGGAGTATTATCTTAACTTAACGAGGAAGGGAGATTTTACTTAATTACCTTCTAGTTTAAAAAATAGAAGGGCTTAGAATTAAACTATAGTACCCCGGATTAAGAAATGATAGTAATTATAGAGAGCTTTAAGTATTAACGTTAATACTTAAATAGTAGCCGTTAACGAGTCGAGGTCTTATCGGACTATATTAACTTAATATTATTTATAAGTTAATAAAAGTTAAATAACCGATAAGTACGTTAGTGTATATTCTTTATACCCTTCGATTTCGTAATTAAGTATTAAACTAATAAGAGAAACCTAATAAATACGCCGTCGAGATACTTTAACTATAAATTAACGTTAAAGGAGTTTAAAGATTAAACCTTATTACTTACGTTAACGTAACGGTTTATCGCGGTATAAGAAGTACTAATCTTATAATGGGAGTATATAATTCTTAACAGGGACTAAAGGGAAGAGGTAACGCCTTTATAACGATAACTTAGCGAGTAGCCTTTATAAATTTAATAAATTTAAGCTCGCCCTTAAATAAGCTAAGCGCGAGTAAGGAGTTTTATAACTTTATCAATAACTCGTAAAGTTTAACCGAGTCCTTTTATATAATAATTTATTTTACGGGTTTTAGTATAATCCGTAACTACGTAAGAGAGTGCGATAATAATAAAGCCGTTTACTCCGTTATAGGATATATTATTAACGTTATAAATTAGTAACCCTTTTTATATAACGAAGTAAGACGTTATGACGGCGGGTTTTATACGAGATATCCGGTAAAAAATAAACGATAAAGGGTTACTTAAATATAAGTATTAAGTTTATATCCCGGTTAAAAGTTCGATACGTTAAGAGATTCTTAGTCGATATTATAATAACCCTATAGCGGGACACTTTAAGAGAGTTAAAATAAAGGAGATTATTTAAAGGAAGTATTATTAACTCGGTATATAAAAAGATATTAACGAGTTCGTTAACTTATATTTAACTTATTAAAGAATTACTACGAGGCGATATAAGTTATATAATAAACTATAATTATTATTTATCCTAGAACGGTTATAATAAGAAATCTCGATAGACTTTATTATAAGGTTAACGTTAGTTTTATATCGGAGAGAGTTAATTAATAATATTCTCGTAGTCGTAGACCGATACTCGAAGATATATCGCTTTATACCCGTCTCCGCGATACTTACGTCCGAGGGACTAACGCGTATTATATACGTAGAGATAAAGACTCGTTACGGAACGCTTAAGGGAATCGTCTTAAATAAAGGAAGTGTTTTTATAAGTTAATTTTAAATAAAGCTTTATATTACTTTAGCGATACGCCGGCGGTTTTTTACCGCTTAGTATCCGTAAATAAATAAATAGATAAAACGTATAAATTAAATTCTCGAGTATTATTTCCGCGTTTTCGTAAATAACGAATAAATAAATTAACCGTTATTATTATATAATACGGAGTTTTCCGTTAATAACGTAATTAATAGTATTATTAATATAATACCGTTTCGCGCTTTATATAGTTATAACCTAGAGATATATATCGACGTCGAGGACGACGCGATAAAGAGGGGAGTGTTAGTAGTAATAGATAAAGTTTAGAAGTTATAAGCCTTTAAGTAAAAGGCCGAGACTTATTAAAGAAAAACCTAAGAGTCTTATAAGAAGTATTATAATAAGAAGCGGAAGTTAATAACCTTTTAGTAAGGAGATCTCGTCTTATTATTAACGTAGAATCTTAAGTTTAAAGTATTATATAAAAAGTTAACGCTAAAGTTTATCGGCCTTTTTAAGATCCTAGAAAGGATCGGATAATAAGTATATAAACTAACGTTACCGTAAAAGTATAACCGGTTATATAATATATTCTTAATAATACTTCTTAAGCCTTAGAAAGCCCGGATAAGAGATAAAATAGCGAGTATACCGTTACTTACTTTAAAAGAGGATTAAGGAGAATAGGAAGTAAAAGCCGTAATTAATAGTACGAAGCGTAAAGGAGAAGTTTATTACTTAGTTAAATAGGTAAGATAGCCCGTCGAGTATAATTAGTAAGTGTTAATAAAGGATATAGAGTACGCTAAGGAAGTTATTTAAGACTACGAGAAGAGATTAAAAAAGTATAAGAAATAGATTGTAATTTAAAGATTATTTACCGTAACGTAAAAGAGTCGTTAACGCTCCGTTAAAATACTAAAAATATTAAAAAATTAAAAAAGTAAAATAAAAGAACCGCTATAAATACTATAGAGATAGGCGGACGAAGCGCTTAGGCGGACGAAGGGTCGAGATAGGCCTTGTAACGTAAAACGCGTATAGTAAAGAGTCCCTCGCCGTTCCTAAGCGACTTTACGTCGTTTAAGAATAAGTTACGGCTAGCGAGCTAGAGGGCGTATTAACGATCGTTAGGTTATAAACGTAAGAAGCGCTTCTCGGGATCGGCGTTATTATCGCCGCTAGCGATAAGGAAACGTATATAAGCGGACCGAGCCTCGGTTACTACGTTATCGTATCGGCTTTTACTCGCGGCACCGGTCGGGCTAGTAGTAAGCCCGAAGTCCCGTTTATACGCGCGGATTAACTTAACGGTACGGCGAAGGAACTCTCCTACGATTAATAAGAGAGGCGGCACCTCTCCGCTTAACGCGGAATCGTAACTAGGGTAAAGCTCGATTACCCGCGCGACGCTTTAAAGAGCCTTACGGACATTACCGGCGATTAATACTAGTACCTCCTCGTACGACTTATAGTACGATTTATAAAGGCGATAACGGGTTAACGCCTCCGCGTCGTAAGAAAGCTCGAAACGGGGCTAGGCGTTAAGATAAATATTCGTTACTTTACTTACGTAATAAATGTATACGTATAAGACCGGGTCTACGGCTAACTTAGGAGAAGGGTCGCGGCTTAAAGCCGTAACGTCGGTTATATCCTCGTCCTTATTCGACTCTTCGGGGTTACTCGAGCTCGACGACGACGAATCGTTACTATCGTTACTTAAAGCACCCGCGGCGTTAGTAGGTGCGGTAATAGTAGTAGTAGGCGCGGAGTTATTAATAAGCGTAACGTTAATAATAGTAGTAGTAGCGCTAAGGCTAGTAACCGGCGCGACGCGCGGGATAAATAAAAGAATAGGACTAGGAGTAAAATATTAAAGAGTAAGCGTAAAACGCGACGCGTTAGTGTTAATAATAAGAGTAGTTATAGTAAAGGGCTTAGTAGCGGGCGCGTTAATTATAGTAAAGGCGTTAACGACTAGGGAGAGAGCGGAAGACGAAGCGTTACTAATAAAGTTAAGTAAGTGTACCGCCCCTCTAGGTTTAGTTAACTTAGCGAGTCGCTATAAGAAAGCCGAGCGCTTAGGGTTACTAGCTAGTAAATTTACTGTCGTGCGCGTAACACGACCTAGGCTAGGCTAAGTTAGTATACGCGTAATGCGCTCCGCCGTCGTGCCGGGGGAGTCGCGACGTTTAATCGTCGAAGGAGCCCGGCGCGGCTCAGTATTAGTAACGCGTTAGAGTCGCTCCCTTAACGAACCGGCGCGAGAAAGAGTTATCGGAGTTATATTCGTTACGAAAAATTAATTAATTATCGATAAATGTGAGCCGTGCGACGAGCGAGCGAGTACCGGTAAATAATAAATAGAGGCGAAGTTAAAGATTAATACGAATAATAAATGGCTTACGATACGACGACGAATAACTGTAAACGATAAAGAGAGGAGTAGTTAAAGAATTAATCGATAATAAGAAAAATAAAAGCGTTATAAATATAATAAGATAAAGCGGAGGTACGTACTTAACGACTATTAAAAAAATAAAAGCTAAGAAGTGCGGGCGATACTAAGTTAAGTTTATAAAGAAGCGCTTAATTAAATTAAAATAAATAAACTAAGGAGTCTTTATATATAGGGAGTAAGAAGTAACTTTCGTAATAAATAAACGCGGAAGGAGCGACTCTCTAGTAAATAATTAAGGAAAGAGTAACCTCTTAAATTAAATAATAATAAGTAATCGTTATTTACTTAGTAATAAAAAACTTATTTAATAAATAAACGCTTAATTTATAACTCGTAAATAAAATCGTTTAATACGCGTATAACTTATAATTAATATTTAAGTGAATATTACGATCCGAAGGACTAGTATCGCGATATACTTAACACTCTTACGCCTCGTATTACGTCGGCGCTCGAAGGATTAAGCCGTTATATAGTATAGGAGACTATAAAGTACTTATACGACTATAAAGGGATTAAGTCGTGCTACCGAAGGATAAGTTAACGCTCTTAAAACTCTTTACCGACTATCTCGAGGATAAGTTTACGAGAGTAAGGAGATTAGTAAGAGAGGTAAAAATTAAACTAAAAGTTTAGTTTATCGAGGAGAGGAGATAATTATTATAACTTAAGTATACGGGCTAAGTAGCTGTGGCTACGCCGTCGTGGCGTAGGCTACGACTAACTAATTTAGCAAAGGGTACGCGGCCGTGCGTATATATTAATTAAACGTTAACGACTCGCCGGCGCGTTTATAGAGAAAATCTCTTCTTAGCTTAAGTAGGCGTCTTTCCCCTTCTTCCTTAGAAAAGGGGTAAGACTTAGTCTTGTTATAATACTACACCTACCTTTGCGGTCTCCGACTACGTTTGCCACTTCTATTTAAATACTATCGCGACTACCTGTTTACTAACTACCCATAACATATATTACGAGAGATATATTTAAATTTAAAGATAAATATAATAAATACCGGCTTTATATTTATAAAATTCGGTATTAAAAATAATAAAGTTATAAAATCGGTTACTATAAAGACTCCGATCGGTATTATAATATTTTATATAATATTTATTAATACTCCTTTTTTACTTTACTTAAAAGATATAAATCGTTTTAACGCGTAGTTAATAATATTAAAAATATATTAATTATTATTAAGAAGTAAATCCTAGTTATTTAGCGCTTCGGACACGCCTTTATTAACGTTATAGACGTTATAAGTTTAAATCTCGATTTCCCTTTTTTTAAATAAAAGCTCCGACGCTTTTATAAACGGTTTAATTGCCTTTCCGTTAATTAACTTTAAAAGTTATTATTAAAAGTTAAATATAACGATATAAGTTAATTAAAAAAGTAAAAAAAGATTAAAGAATTTTATTATTATTATTAAATTTATTAAATAAGCCTTTAACGTTTTAAATTTAACTTAAACGGTAATATTATTTTTAGTAACTTTATTATCGTCGACGTAGCGTATATTAATAGTAACCCCTTTTTATATATTATTAACGAGGCTATTAATTACTCCGTTATACGTTAATTAAAAAAACTTAACCGTTTAATATATATAAAATTACTTTCGTTAATATTAAATTAATACGTACTTTAATTATTGAAACGTTATTATATATAATATAAAGATTAACTTTATAATTAAAGAGTTTTATAATAATATACTTTTAACGGATTTATTATTAAAGTAATATTAAAAGTTTATAACTCCGTTAATCTCGTAAAACGTTATTATAACTTTATTAAACGAGTTTATATAATTATTATTATTAAAATTCTTAAACTCTCTCGTAATATAACTTTTTAAATAACTTTTAAAGCAGTTAATAATATTATAAAACTTGAATAACTTATATTAACTTTATTTATTTATAAAACTTACTTACGAATCTCTATAACTATTACTTTTTCTTTAATTATTACTTGACGTAATATAATAATTTAAAAGGTTATAAAAGAGATATAACGTATTAAAATATAATAGTAAATTATTAAAGTAATTTCGAATGTATATATAACGGATTAAATATAAAAAATTTTTACTCTTTTATTATTAAAGATTTGATTTTAATTAAAAAATAAACGTTAAACGAAAAAAATAAACGTTAAACGAAAAAAATAAACGTTAAATTAAACTTTATAACCTTTTAATAATATAAAACGATACTTATATTATAAATATTAATAATAAAAATAGTAAAAATATATAAAGTATATTTATTTAGAAGTATATCAAAGAACGGACTCTTAATTAAACGACTTAAAAAGATATCTTTATTAATTAACCGGTACCTTTAATATTAAAGGCTCCGCGCCGTAATCAAAGAAGACTATATAAAATCTCTTTCGTTACCGCGTATATTATTTACGTATTTAATAATAAGTAAATTTAATTATTAAAGTTACCGTTTAAAACGTTTAGTATTATAAAAGTTGTTAAAAAAGTAGTCTTTAAAGTAATATAATACTTTATAATATTAAAAGATATTCATATCTTTAACTTTTACTTTAATAATATAATTAAAAACGAAAGTATTATATAAATACTTAAAAAATCTTAATTAATCGTTTAAGTATATAATAACGTTCGTAAGGTTATAATATTTACGTAGTCCTTTATTATTTAATACGCGAGTTAACGCTCAATTCTAAGTATTATAGTTATAAGACTTTTAAACGAAATTATTAACCTTTTTATTTACAATATTTCGTAAATTTACGTTTAATTAAATATACTTTTAATTAAAGACTTTTTTATTGAATTACTTAAAACTATTCGTTATATCTTTAAAATTTAATTAAAAGAGATTTTAAAAGTAATAAAGTTATTATATAACGTTTTAAAAGTTAGAAATTATTAATATAATATATTTTATAATTATTATATTAAAACTCTTAAGATAAAGGTATCGACTTGTCATTTATACCTCTTAATAATAAAAGGAGAAGCTTATAAAGTAATAAGTTTATAAATCAATAATACGTTAATTTTAATAAATAACGTATTCGCCGTTTAAAAAAAATAACTTTAAAAAGTTAAATTTCTCGTTAAATTACGTTAAAAGTTAATAATAAACGCTTTTATTTTGTTTAATAATAACTTAATTAAATTATACGAAGACGGAAGTACTTAACTCTTTTAAAAGCGTTAAACGAAAGGTTTATTATAAGTAATAAATAAAGCTCCGTACGTAATATAACGAGTCCGAAAAGTTTATATTGTTTCCGTATATTAACTTAAAACGGTATATAACTTATCCGTTATAATATAATATATAAATTTCAAATAAAAAATATCTAAAAGATTAAGTAATCGTATTTAATAATAAATTAATAATAAAAAGTATAAGTTTTACTTTATATTATTAAGCGAGAAAATTATTTAAATTCTCGTTTTTATAAACGTTAATTTTATAAACAATATTAATTTAAATTATTAAGTTAATTATATTATTATTTTCTATTAAATATAAAAGAGTTACTTCTAACGTTTTAATAATTAAACTTTACGTTATAACGAATAACTTTAATATCTTTACCGCGTTAAAATAATTAACTAAATCTTTAATTATAATGTCTCTTTAACTATTTATATTAATTTAAAGTTTTTTTTAACTCTTTTATTAAACTTAATATAACGAAAGGAAAACGGTTTATAATTAATATTTAATATATTACATAAGTATACGTGAGACGTAAAATTATAAAAGTAAAGTAAATTACTAATATCGATAATTTAAGAAACGTTATAATAAAGTTATAAAGTAAAGTATATAAGGTTTTATAAATTTTTATTAATATAAACTATATTAAGTTTAAAAAAACTATTTAAATAAAAAGAGATATAATACTTTACTTTTATTACTTTTAAAAGAGTTATTGATATAAGTATTTTAATTAAAACTATTACTTAATTATATAATATATAAAACGTACGTAAATATACGTTAAATAATAAAGTTATTATTATATTAAAAACTAATTATTAAAGTTTATTTATATTAAATAAAAAGTTAATTTTATAATATTTTATAATATTTACGTTTATATTATAATTTTAAAAAAAATAGTTAATTAAATAAAGTATTACGCGTAAACGCATCTACGGTTAACTTCGTAATACTAAGTGGCGGACTTAAATAAAAAGTAAACGCGAGGGTATAAAATCGTTTTCTATCCAAGGAATACAACGGGTATTAAAGAAGGTATTATAAAGGTATTTTAATAAAGTATTATAATATAAAGATAATTAATTATTATTTAAGTTAAATTTAAGTATATAATAACTATTTAAGGAAAAAGCTTATTATATAATAATACGGCTTATAAATAGGGTTACGAAATTAATTTATAATATTTAGTATTAATTTTAAATTAATGTAGTATTATAATATTAATTAGTATTAGTATAAGGTTTATATTAATTTAGTATATTAATATAGTATTTTTTTTAAAGAATATTATAATTCGTATATTAATTATAATATTAATTTAAGGTTTTAAAAGTTAATTATAGTATATTACATTAATTTAATTAATATATAATAAACTAAAAAATTTTATTTAATTAATTAAAAAAGTAAATAAAATCTTTGAACTTTAAATTTTATTTATATTAAAGAGGCCTTAAAAGGCGTTACTTTAACGGTTTTTAAATTAAAAAAAACCCTTATATAATTAATTATTAATTAATTAAAAATATTATAATTAATATTAATATACGCGTATACTATATTAATATATTAATTATAATATTAATATAACCCTTATATTAATTTAATATATTAATATAATTTTTTTTTAAAAAATACCTTATTTAATATATTATATTTAATATTAATTAATTTAATTTATTAAAATATTATAATTAATTTATTAATTTATAACCTTATATATTATAAAAAGAAAAAATCTATCTCTTATAAGACTCGGTATATAACTAAAGACTATAAGGATTAATAAGTATTAACGAGTTATCGGCTCACCGTCGTGTACCGTAAAAGGCTTAATAATAATTTATTAAGTTATAACGATAACGCGGATAAGAACTTTAATAATTAACGTCGTTAATAAATCGTTAAGCGATTTACGATACGGCTCCGAGTCGTTAGGCTTTTCGGAATTAACCGAGAGACCGACGTATTAATTAAGACCTTTAAATAAAATAAACTCTTCGTTTAAGTGATTAATTTAAAATTAATTATTTAAGTAAAATTTTTTTTAACTTTTTATATATATTTATAATTTTTTAAATTTTTTTTATTAAGTTATTTTTACGGTTAATTCGTTTTATTTTATTATATTTTTTTACTTTATAATCTCTCGTAAAAGCTTAATTCAGAAAATATTTAAAAAATTTATAATTTATAACTTTTAAAAGTCGTTTATTAATTAATCGATAATAAGTTATTCTCCGTTATCTACCTAGGTTTCTTTTAAAGATAATACGACTTCGGTTCTTTTAAACGATACTCTTTACGTAATTAATACGTCGACGATTAAACTCCGCGGAAATATTTTATAAAAGGACTCCGACGTTACTTTTTTTTTAATAATTATTAAGGATAAACCCGACTTAACGGAGATTATTTTTTAATTCTTTTTAAATAAAAGATATATTAATTAAAAAAATAATAAACCGTTTACGTATAACGTTATACGATTAAAAAGCGACGTATCAGTAATCGAGGTGGAAGATTAAATCTCGGTCGTAAAATAAAGTTATATTAATATTAATCGTTAAAATATACCCAAAGAAATAAAAATATATTAAACGATTAATTATTTATATATTAGTTACGTAATTAAGTAATAAAAGTATATTATTACTTTTTAATATATAGAAAAAGACTTTATTTCTATTTAAGAGACCCTTTTTACCTTTTATTATAAAAAATATTAATTATCCGTTAAATTATATACGCTTTAATAAAGTAATAATACTTTCGAGTAATATTAATTTTTTTTTATAACTTTTATACGCGAGTTAATTACGACTTTAACGATAAGGTTTATTATAACTATTACGTATAATAATATTAACGTTAACTTAACGTTTTTTTAAAAGAGTTAATATTAATAATAATATATTAAATCGAACTTTAATATAATTTACTAAATTTCTTTAATTTATTAATAACGATATAATTAAACTTAAAGTAAAAAGTAAAAATAAAGTAATTAAATTAACTTTTAACGAATAACCGATTAAAAAGGCTCGTTATAATAACTTTAAAAAAAATTAAAAAAACGAATAACTTTATAAGTTAACTCTTCCGTTAACGTTAAATAAATACTTTAACTTTAATTACTCGACGCTTTAAGTTAATTAACTTTTATTTCATTCTTATTATAATAAAAGACGTTATCTCGAAGTTAATTACCGTATTAAAAAGTATTAATAAAATAACCGCGCCGCGCGGATTTAATAAGTTATTATTTACGACGATATATAAAATAACAATAACCGCTCCGTTTTTAACGATAAAGTAAAAAATTAACTTAATTATAAAATACGACTCTTAATCCTTTAATTAATTACGTTTTACCTTTTTAAAGTTAAAAGCTTATACTTTAATAATATATTATTATAACGACTTATATTATTCCCGGCCGTAAGTCGCCGATTATTAATATATTACTTAATATTAACGTTAACGTTAACTTCGTTTATTAAAAATTTATAATAAAATATTATTTTTAACGAATTAATTATTAACCGTCGCTCTTCGTTATATTAAATAGTTTATTTATCTTTTATTATAATTATTATATTATCTTTTTAAAACTCGAAAACGATTATAATATTAAACGACGAGTTAACGAAATTTTTATTATTATTAACCGATTAAAAATTAAAACCCTTCTTTTCCTTTATCCCGAATCGATAAATAAATTTAATATTATTATCGATACTTAAAATACTTTATAATATATATCTCTTATTATTAAAGAATCTCTTTTATAATTTTATCGCCGACTACTCGATAACGAATTTATAAAAATTACTTATATTAATAATACTTAATTAAAAGAAAACGAATTAATAATTAATTTAATAAATAATTTAACGTTAAACTAAATTTTTAACGTTAATAAGTTACTAAACGTTATCCGCGACTTCGTTAACGTTTTTCACCTTTAAGTAATTAAATTTATTCCGGTTCTTTTTAATATATAATATTTTATAAAGTTAATAAAAAGAACGTAACTTTTTTTAAAATTAATTTATTACTTATTATTTACTTAAACGGAAACTTTATAAAAATATATTAAAGAAGAATTAATAAATAAACGGATTAAACCGAGTTTTAATTTTATTAACTTATTTATTTTATTCGTATTTAAGTCGAATAATACTTTACGTTTATATATTAATTACCGATTATTAAATAAAATTATTATTAAAAATAAATACTTACTTTTATTTATTAATAAAATAATCGGTACTTTATAAAGCTTTTAATATTTATTTAAAAATAATTTTAATAAAGTTTATTATTACCGTTAATAATATAAATAAAAAATAACTTTTTAAATTAAGTATAATCTCTTCGAGTATATAATTATACCGTTTAAATTAATTAATACTTTAATAACTTTTTAAGCTTATATATAACGCGTATTATTTAAGTTAATTAATATATATTACGTAATATATATAAATAATATTTTAATTTACTCGCGTACTCGCGATAAATATTCGATTTATTTTTAATAAGTCTTCGAACGGTTTAAAAAAAATAAGTTATATATAAAGATCTTTAAATATACCTTTTATTAAAAATAAGTTACTTTCTTTAACTTTATAATTAATAAATATAATATTAATATAAATCCGGCTTATATTAAATTTATTACCGATTAATTAACGTTAAAAAACGTTTAGGACGTTTAATCTTTTTTAAGTTTTATAAACTTTTGTTAGTAATTTATTATTCGATACTCGAAGATCGTTCGTTTACTTACGGACTTTATTAAAATTATAATTAAATCCTTATTCGTATAATTACTTAAAGTTTAAGTTATATTTAATATATTAAAAATAACTTTTTAAAAGATATTTATTTTTAAATACTTTAACAATTAATTACTTATACGTATAAAGATTAATACTTTTAATAAAGTTATTATAAGTATTTTACGTTAATTATATAATTATTAATATTCCGTAATATTTTATTCTTAAAAAACTTTTTAATTAAAAAACGCGTTAAAAAATAAAATAATAAAAACTCTTTATAATTATCGAAAACTTAAAATATTAATAATACTTTTTAAATAATATATAAAATAAAATCTTAATCTTTACGGATTATTAAATATTAAAAGGCGTCGTTAATATATTAACGAAGGACTTACGTAATAAACTCGCTCGTTACGTCTTTAAATTAACCCTTTATAATATCGATATTTAATACCGTTTTTATATAATTAATACTATTAATATAATTTCGCGGTAATCGAATTATATAATAAGCGAAGTCCCTTTTTACAACGTTTTATTCGTTTTATACGAGGCTTTATCGCTCGCCGACGTTAAACCGACTTAAGAGAGTCGTAATTTTTAAAAGGGAGATAACTTTAACGAGGCCTTTTAAATAAAAATAATTATTATTTAATTTATTTAATTAATTATTACTCGTAAATAATTTAATTATACTTTTAAAGTTATTATAAATTTTAACTCTCTTTTATTAAATTAAATAATATAAGTTTTAGTAATTATTATTATTATTCGTTTTACGGCTCGTACGTAAAAGTAAATCGTTTAAATACGTAAAAGTAAATAAACGTATACTCGTCGCGCTTTTATACTTTTTACTTAAAAAGAGCCTCGAATTAAAGATTATTTTATATTTTTTAATTTAATTATAACGAGAGTATTATTTAATAAAATAACGAATTATAAAAAGACTTTAATTTCGTTAAGAGAGTACCTCGTATATTTATAACGTTATAATAAAAAAATTATATTGTAAATAAATAATATTTATAAATTTAAAGTAAAAAAAAAGTATAACGTTAATAATTATAACTTATTATTATTTTATAAACGTATCGTCGTATTATTAAATAACGAGTTATAATATATACTCTTAATTATATATTATAATAATAAATACGTTAATTACTTAAGTTACGGTATTATAAAAAAACTATTAATACGTAAGTTTTATTAAATTAATTTATCGTAAAATATTTATTAATACGTTATAAATTACTTAATATATTAAAATATATAAGTTCTTCGTTATAAGTTATATAATAAATTAATTTTATTACTTTACTTTAAGTATCTTTTTTAAAAACTTAATATAAATTTTATTATTAATTTATTATTAAACGTTTAATAAAATAACGTAATTTATAACTTTATTCTCGTTATCGTTAACCGATATACGAAGTTCGTAATTTATTTTATAACTTAAAAGTTACTTGACGCGTCGGAGTTTACTTAATTAATTTATAAATATATAAAAGCTCGTTATAATACGCTCCGTAATATTATATTAAATCGAGATTACTTCTTTATTAATTAATTTTATTAAAAAATATAATTTTAAAACTCTTAACCGTTTATTACCCTTAAATTAATAATTAAATTAAACGCGTTAATTAATTATTTAAAAACATTTTACGAAGTTATTACTTTAATAATCTTTAATAATAATTACGTATTTTATTAAACGTCGCTTTTACGTATAATAATTATTAATATATTATTATTAATATCTCGCTCTTTATAATAATTTACGGATATTATCCGAGAATATTAAAATAAATAAAAAAAAACGAAAACTCGGTTAAAGTCGTAAATATAATAAAGAGGCTTCGGAAACTACGCGAAGTCCGGCTCGTAATAAAAAAATACTAAAATTATTAAGTTATTATATAATAAAAATATTATAATTAACGCCGTATTTACTAAGAGTTCGTTATAAAAGATATCGTTAATTTATTTACGAAAAACTTTTAATTTATCGTAAACCGTAAAGCTAGTTTTATATATATCCGGGTTAAAGTATTAAAAAAAATTAATATATTAACTTACCGCCTTTAATTATTAATTAAATATAATCGATTTTATAATATTTTTTTAATTTCTTTTATAAAATTATAAAATAATTATAACGACGTCGCTTAATAAACGTCGATACTATTATTTAATTTAATTAACGACTATAAAGAATAAAAAGTTAAAGATATCGTCGCTTACCGCGTTAACGGGTTAATAACGTAGTTTTAATACGTTAAAAGAATTAACTTACGGAATATAATACGTAAAAAATTAAAAATTAATTTTATTAACGTAAAAGTAATATTAAATAAATATTTAAAAAATAAATTAAATAAATATAAAAAGTAAAACAATTACGTTATAATTAATTTTTAATAAAAAGTTAATTATATTTTATTTTTTTTCCTTTTTTATAATTATAAATATAATATAAGAATACTCGATAAAATAATAATTCGCTTAAGCGTGTAATTAATCTTACACGTCCTCCTCTTCCTTTAAGAGTAAGGTATATAATTGATTTAGTAATACGGCTTAATTCTTTTAAGTACGAAATACGACTAGTAATACGTTAATATAAAGATTTTATATTATAGCGTGGGACTCTCGGGTAGCCTCGGGATCCCTCGTATAATAGACTTTTAATTAAGAGTCGTACCTTAGTGCGCTTAATAACGCGCTTAACGCGGTCTGTCGGTTATATATATTAATATTAACTCTTTTTACGAAAGTCGTTAAAAATAAGTATATATACTCGTATAAAAAGAATTTAAAAAAAATAAAAAAAATAAAGGAAAGAAGTAAATTATTATATATATAACTTTTTAATTAAAAGTATAAAGAAAGAATATAAAAGGGATAAGTATTATTCGTATAAAACACGCTCCGTAAAGAGTTAAAAACTACGTTAAATACTATAAAGAAAAGAATTAAAATTATAATTTATTACGTAATTAAAGAGACTTTTAATTAAGAGTTTACTTTTAATTAAAAGTCCCTTAGTCTTATAAATACTTTTTCGTCCTCTTTACGACTTTCCTTCGTTTTTTCGCTTTACTTATACTTCCTCTTTTAACTTAATACAATTAGTGTTAATAAACTTCTTTAATACCTCGTTATACTTCGCTTTCGTTATAATGTCGGTTAAGTTATTATCTCTTTTAATTTATTTAACTTTAATAATCTTATTACGCTCGTATAATTAACGTAATATAATTACGTCGATTATAAGTTTCTTCTTTAACGTCGTACTTAAACGAGTTATAACGTTAAAGACGTTTTTATTATTAATATAAATAATTAACGGAATTATACGGTTATAAATTTAATTTATAATAACTTTTAAATAATTAATTACGTTAAATTTATAAATAAAGC
Organism: Sporothrix pseudoabietina; assembly: GCA_019925295.1. NCBI lineage: Eukaryota > Fungi > Ascomycota > Sordariomycetes > Ophiostomatales > Ophiostomataceae > Sporothrix > Sporothrix pseudoabietina. Next base: position 1,527,507 of record JADHKS010000002.1, on the reverse strand, counting down.
CGTAGAGTTTTAACGCGAGGATTAATTTAATAATACGATAATATTTCGTTAACGATTAATAAATAACGTTATATTTATTAATAACGTTACGTATTATTATTATATATTTAATTTAAAAGTTTAAGTCCTTATTATTCGTAAAAGTTATATTAATAAAAACGATTACTTATATAATCGACTCGTTAAGCTTAATAAAACGGAGACTTTTAATTAAATAATTAAATTATTATTATAAACGTAAATTTAAAGTATTAATTTTCACTTTACTCGGATTAATATATTAAGTAACGGTAAAGAAGTTAAAGGCGGTTTTAAGTTAATATACGGAGGTAATATATACGCCGCGGATACGTTAAGTAACGTATTACCTTTTAATATTTAAGGGCGTCGAAACTCGGCCTCTCGTACTTTTATTAACTTATAATACGTCGGTAGTTAACGTAATATTATTTACTTAATTTTTTTAAAAAAGTAAAAGCGTACCGTTAATTATTTAAAGTATATCGCCGTTAAATTTTAACGGAGTAATAAATAAAAGAGTCTCGCGGAACTTAACGATGAAGTTTACGTTTTAAAGAGTTAATTCCTTTAAGTTAGCGAATAATTTATCCGTAAAGATAAATATATTATCGGTTTATAAACCGATTGAATTAAAAGAGCCGTCTTTTTTAATTAAAAAGTATACGTCGTATATTAACGGAGTTATATTAAGAGCCTTTATATAATACTTAATATAAGTAATAAATTAATAGTTTCCGGCCTTTAATATATTATATAAGGGCTTAATAATACGTAAAATATTTTAATTAAAAAGTATAAAAATCTCTTTAATAGTAACGTTTAAATTTATATAAAAATCTCGTTATAAAGAGGTATTTATTTATACGTACGCTTACGAGATATCTCGTAATAATTATTATAAGCCGGAGCCGGGACTTAAACGGTACGTTATTACGGATAAAAGTAAGCGTTAACTTATACGTTAAATAATCGGAGACTACGTAAGTATAAAAGTTTTATTAAAGTTATTATAAGCTTATATTATAAAGCGACTCTTTTTAATAACTTAAGCGGTCTTTACGTATTTAATTTTATTAATAAAACGGTTATTAAATAAACGTACGTTATAAAAGACTTTTAATCGAGAGATTAATATAAAAACGCCTTTTTTAAGTAGTTTTAAAAATTTTAACGCGGTGGGAGACGTTATAAAACGGTAACGGGGTTAAAAACGTTAATTAAATATTATAATAAGCGCCCTTAATAACGGCGTACGTAATTAACGGCGCCTTACGAGGCCGGCCGCGGCCGCGGCGAATATAAGTAACGGGTACCGGTCCCGTCTCGCCGAGTGTATAATTCGGATTAAAGTAATAAATTTAAATAAAAGTACTTCGGAAAGTACCGTTTATATTATTATTAAAGTCGATAACGACGTTTTTATTAATTATAACTTTAACGCGAAATAACCTTTATTAATTTAATTTACCGTTAAGGGTATTATTAATACGTTAAATTATAATTAAATTATTTAAAGTAAGTTTAATCGGGTTAAGTCCGTTATATAAACGAATAACTTTTATAACTTAACGTTTAACGCGCTCCTTTTTAAGGTCTTTTATAATTAATTTAATAACTATAACGCGTTTAATAATATTAATAGAGGGGTTAACCGAGGTAAAGAGTCGAGGGTAAGTCCCGAAAATAAAGAGGGTAAATATAATACCGTTAAGCTTAACGGTGTTATTAATAACTTTTATAGTTATTTAAAGGATAAAATTAAGGTTTAAATTAAGACTTTCTCGGGTAATAATTTTATAAGCGCGCTCGATAATAAGGTAATAACGTTTAACTTAATTGATATTATAATAAACCTTTATAAGTATCGACTTAACCTTAAATCTTATTAAAGCCGTATTATCTTTAAACTCTTTATTAATAAAGTTTATACTTTAATTATAAATAATAATATTAAGTAAGCTAATATACGTATTAAGTTAATATTCTTTAAGTTTATCTTATACGTATTAAGTTAATATATCTTTTAATTAACGCGTAATTATAAAATTAATAATTTAATTTATAACGTAAATATATAGTTTATTATCGATATAAGTAATATTTATAAGGATATTATTATTAAAAATAACGTTTTAATTAAAATATATATTAAATTTAAACCTCTTTAATAGTCCTTAATATAATTAATACTCGTAATAAAAGTCGCGGATCTTTTATAAAGTTACGTACTTTACGTTATTATAATTAATTACTTTTAATAAGCGATAAAGCCGATTAATAAACGGATAATTAGATTAACGATATAGCCGCTTTAACTTAAAAGTAATAAAGAAGTTATATTAATAAAGCGAGTACGTTATCTTTAATATATTAATAAATATATAATTAAAGCGGCGGATAACCGGGGTCTCGCCTTTAAGTAATACGATTACGTCGCGTATATTATCGAAAAAGTAAAATAAACGATTTATATTTATTAAAGAAATTAAGAAAGAGGTATTTACGGGTATTATATAAAATATTATAATTTTAATCGGGGTCTTTATATTAATTAATCCTTTAAATATAATTACTCCGATATTAAATTTAATAGTTACCGCGCCGGCGGTAAACTTATCGATAACGACTGACTTATGTAGTTTTTATAAAGCGATTATTTACGGGTAGTTATATATCGAGCGCTTAACGGCTTTAATATTTAAAATAAAGCTTATAAATATATCGTTATTATACTAAGATAAGTTAATAAAAGGGTACTCGACGTTTAAGTTTTTAACCTTTTAAGGTTACGGCGCTTTAACGAAGGTATAATTAACGCGGAGCTTATCGAGTACGGTTATTATATTAATTTAATTAATAATAACGTTCGTTTAAAACGTAATATATAACTCGTCGTTAAATTAAATAATAAACGTATTAATAAAGTAAAACGTAATAATAAAAGAGGCGTTATTAATATTATTAAAGTTTTAATTAAGACTTTATAAGTCTTTTATTTCTTTTATACCCGTATAATATTACGCGGGAGTACCTTAAGTATAAAATCGTTACTTTTTTTAATAAGTAGTTTTTTTAATTTTAGAATAATTATTATATTAATAACTTTTTTTATTATAAATATAATACTTAAATAATTAACGTTAAGGGTTTATAATAAAGGACACGGCCTTACGTTTAAACCGGCGGTTTACGATTATAACTTTAATAATTATAATAACGTTCGTCGTATACGTATTAAGAGTAATAAAGGTAATAGTTAAAATACGCTCGTTAATTAAGATATAATCTTAAATAACGCGGTAAAGGGACTCCGGATTAAAAGTTATTAAAGTAGCCGCCGTAACGTACTTAACGGTTTAAGGGTATAACTTATACCCGTTAAGTAAACGATTATATAACGTCCGGTAATTAATATTTATAATTTTTAAAGACCGTTAACCTCGAATTAAACGTTCGTAAAACTCGCGTATAGTATTAAATAAATACTTATTTAATATCTCGGAAATTACGTTATATAAGTTAAATAAAACTTATTTATTAACTTCATTACGTAATATAACGTTACTCTCGAACTTAATATTTATAAAATAAATAATTTAACGTTAATTAATATTATTACCGCTTTTAACGTTATTATAATAATTATAAACTTTTTTTATAATTATTATAAACGAGAGGACGCGCGTTAAAAAGGCTTTAATTAATCTTTAATTAAAATAATAATTAAAAAACCTTTATATATAATAAAGTAAGTTAAGTTCGTTATACGAGCCCTTATACCGTATTTTAATAAGGAAATACTTCTTAATCTCTCGGATAGTTTTAATTTAATTCTTCTCTTTTACGGTAACCGTTATATTATTAAAAACGAGAGAAAGGGCCGGGAAACCGGAAGAGACGCTTTAATTAAGTTTAAATCGGTCGGGGTACGGGTATTTCGAGAAAATAAAAAAATTAACGGGAGTATTAACGAAAGTTACTTAATATTAAAGAGGGGTTTAATTAAAAGTCTCTTTAAGTAAAAAACTATCTTTAACGTTAAGTTTAATACCGGAGAGTAAATAAGCGGGATTAATTTTATTATTATTTACGGTGCGTTAAAGAGCGTAGTTTCGGGTTTATAACTTCCTTCCTTTAATAAACGTTATAATAACCTCGGCGGTTACTTTAAAAAGTCTTTAGTAATTATTACGTTAATAAGGGCTTTAATAAGGTCGACGTTAAAGCGGACACTTATAATGTAAATATTACGAGATATTAAAAAAGTACGAAGCTTTTATATAAAGTTTTTACTAATAATTATAAAGTTATTAATAATTTAATCTTTAAAGTCTTAAACAACGAAAAGAAACTCTTGATTAATATAATCCCTTTACTTTAATTCTTCGATTTAATTTTTAATTTTTATTATTTACTTACGGATAAACGCCTCGTTAATATCTTCGGCTTATCTCTTAATATCTTTAAACTCGTTAATAATACTTATAATAATAATATTAATACTTTCGAAAGTAGTTATTAATTTTAAAAAGGTCTTTATCGAGTATTAATAACTTTATTAATTAATATAAAAATACTCGATAAAATAATAATTCACTTAAGTATATAATTAATCTTATACGTCCTTCTCTTCCTTTAAAAGTAAAGTATATAATTAATTTAATAATACGGCTTAATTCTTCTAAGTACGAAATACGACTAATAATACGCTAATATAGAGATTTCATACCATAACGTAGGACCCTCGGGTGGCCTCGGGATCCCTCGCATAACAGACTTCTAATTAGGGGTCGCACCCTAGTGCGCCCGACAGCGCGCCTGGCGCGGTCTGTCGGTTGTATATACTGATATATAATATAATTTTTTATTTAAATTATTATTAATTATAAACTCGTCGTTACGCCGTTATATTATTTAATTAACCGTTAATTAATTTACGTCTTTATTAAAATAATCTCTTAAATTTATTATCTCTTTCCCGAAACGTTATACTCTTTTTCGCGTACTTACTTTTTTTTATTAATTATAATCGGGCCGTTAATAAATAAACGACGTTTCTTAGTTTTTTTTATAACTCGGAGTAACTTAATTAAAACGGGTAACCCGGGTATTAATACTTAACGGAATAAAAGGACGGAGAAACAATAATTAAGTTACGTTTACTTTTATAATATAATTAATTATAAACGGTTATTACGCGTTTAACCGCCGTTAAGGGATCGTAATTATAAAACTTATTTTTATTAAAAAAAAAATAAAACCGTTTACGTTAAAGTTAATATTTATAACTTTATTATTATTTTAAAATTAATTATTAATAATTAATATATCGTTATTTATTTATAAATATAATAACGACTTACCGAGTTATAAAATTTTCCTTTAATTAAATACGTAACGTAAATCTCTTTATTTTTAACTTAAATATAAAGAAACTTTACGGCGAAATCTTATTTTACTCGGTTTACGTAACGTAAGTAAAGAGTTTATTTATCGTTAATTACTCGTTAACTTAAATAAGAAAACTATAAAGATTTTTATACTTTTATCGTTACGTTTAAAGCGTATTAATTACTCCCTCGTATTATTATATTCGATTATAACGATTATTTACTCGTAAACGAAATTACCGTTTATTAAAAACTTATTTAAAACGTTAAGTATATTAATAATAAATCGTTAAATAATTAACGATATATTAAAAAGTTAATTAAAGATTTAAAATTAAAAAAAAAAATTAAACGAAAATAATTAAAATCTTATATTATATAACGTTTACGTATTAAAAAAAGTACTTTACCCTTTTATTAACCTTTCTTTACTTTCGTTTTAAATATATACTCGTTTTTAACTACTTTATTAACTTAATAAATTATCGTAATTAATTAAGTATTTAATAAACGTCGGGTCGCCGCTTATAAAAAGAGAAAAATAAAAAATCCTTTATAACTTTAACTTTTTATTTACTTCGTAATTATATTTTCGTTTACTTTTTTACTTAATTATAAACGGATAATAACGTTATAAATATTAATAAACGGACCCTAATTTATATTCCGTCGTTTATTAATTATAACTTCGCGTTAAAATTTATTAATTTATTAAATTATAATTAAAAAGTTTAAATACTTATATTATTACGTAAAAAGGAACTTTATTTTTAATTTATTAAAAAGGGTACTTTTATAAGTTATTTACTTTAAGTTATTACTTTATAATTAAATATTAAATATTATAAGTTTTTTAATTAATTTAAGTTTTCTTATAATATAAAATTATTTACTCTTTACGCCTTTAACTTTAATAAAGTATAAATATAACGCTTCTTAATTAATTATATCTCGATACTTTTAATTAAATATTAAAATAATATTATTAAAAAAAAAATATAAATTTTTTTTTATTTCTTATAAAACTCGGCGTATAATTAAAGATTATAAAAATTAATAAATATTAACGAGTTATCGACTTACCGTTATATACCGTAAAAGACTTAATAATAATTTATTAAGTTATAATAATAACACGGATAAAAACTTTAATAATTAACGTCGTTAATAAATCGTTAAACGATTTATAATACGGCTCCGAGTTATTGGACTCTTTAAAACTAACCGAGAGACTGACGTATTAACTAAGACCTTTAAATAAACTCTTCGTTTAAGCGGTTGATTTAAAATTAATCGTTTAAACGAAATTTTTTTTAACTTTTTATATATATTTGTAATTTTTTAATTCTCTTTATTTTTTTTATTAAGTTATCTTTACGGTTAACCCGTTTTATTTTATTATATTTATAAAGGCCGCGTTACTTATAACGTTATACGCCGAGTCTTTAATAAAAGATTCGTATATAATATAAAAAAAATAAAGAGAATAAAAAAATTATAAGTATATATAAAAAGTTAAAAAAACTTTTATTTAAGCGATTAATTTTAAATTAATTACTTAAGCGAAAAGTTTATTTTATTTAAAAGTCTTAATTAATACGTCGGTCCTTCGGTTAATTTTTTAAAGCCCGATAACTCGGAGCCGCTTCGTAAATAACTCGGCGATTTATTAACGAAGTTAATTATTAAAGTTTTTATTTATATTATCGTTATAACTTAATAAATTATTATTAAGTTTTTTATAATATATAACGGTAAGTTAATAACTCGTTAATACTTATAAGTTATTAACTTTTATAATTTTTAATTATTAAAAGTAACCGAGTTTTATAAAGAAATAATTTTTTTTATATTATCCCTCCCTTTTTATAATATCGTTTTAATATTTAACTAAAAGCGTCGAGGTATAATTAATTAAAGAGTATTATATTTACGCTTTATTAAAGCTTAAAACGTAAAGAGTAAACATTTTTACGTTATAAAAAAAATTTAATTAATAAAAAACTTATAATATTTTAAAATTTTATTATAAAGTAATAATTTAATATAAGTAACTTAAAAAAGTATTATTTAAATAAAGTAAACTAAAAATTAAGTTCCTTTTTATATATAATATAAGTATTTAAGCCTTTTAATTTTAATTTAATAAATTAATTACTTTTAACGCGAAGTTATAATTAATAAATAACGTAAAGTAAATCGAAACGCGACTATTAATATTTATAACGTTATTATTCGTTTACAGTAATTAAAAAGTAAATAAAAAAGTAATCGTAAAGTAAATAAAAAGTTAAAGTTTTAAAGGATTTTTATTTCCTTTTTTTTATAAGCGGCGACTTAACGTTTATTAAACGTTTAATTTTTAATAATAAACGGATAAATTAATAAGTTAATTAAAAACGGTTATATATTTAATTTAGAAGTAATGGGAAGTTAACGAAAGAGTAAAACGCTTTCTTTAATACGTAAGCATTTAAAAATAAAAGATTTTAACGATTTTAATTATTTTTCGTTTTTTTTTTAACTTTAACTTAATAATTATTAATTAGTTTTATTATTAATCGTCGCCCGTTTTTTTATTATTAAAGTATATTTAAAGTATTAAATAAGTTATTTAAAGATAGTAACTTTATTTACGAATAAGTTATTATTATTATTAAGTTTAATAAATAAAAAAGCTAATTATTATAATTTAATTACGGAAATAAAAATATAAAAATCTTTATATTTTCTTTATTTAAATTAATAAATAACTAATAATATATAAACTCTTTATTTATATTATATTAAACGAATAAAATAAAAATTTATAATAAATTTCCTTTATATTTATATTAAAGGGAAAAATATATATATTATTTACTTTATAAAGGGTAAGTTTTATAACTTTATAAGTTATTACTTTATTTATAAATAAACGATAGTATATTAATTTAATTTTCTTTAAGTTTCCACGGATCTCCGTAGCGTATATTAAGTTATATAAAATATTTAAGTTAATTTTATTATACTTTACGATTAAAGCCGCGACGTATCGAGTATAATCGTTAATAAATCGAAGATATAAAAGTTATCTCTTTTATATAATAAAGTTTTAAATACGTTAAACGCGTTACGCCGTACGACCGGAATATTATCTATAACTTTTAAAGTTAAAATTATTAAAGTCGGAAAGGCGGTAACGTTATTAATTAACGACGTTATTATAATTAACCGTTTATTACGTCTTTAATACTTATTAATTATAAAAAATAATAACCGATTAATAATAATTAAGTAAGTAAAAGAAATCCTTACTTTATTAAAGTAACGTCTTTTATAAAGAATAACCTTTTGAACCTAAAAGTAATCGAATATTAATTATATAATTTTTTATTTAATAAGTTAAATATTTATTTTTCCGTTATTATATATATTAACTATCGGTAATTAATTTTAATTTTATAATAAAGTTATTAATATTAACTTAAACGTTAACCGTTTTAAGTCGCTTTTCTTTAACGGAAAATTTTATAATTATAATTTTATAACGGCCGTTAAAGGAGTCGTAATTATTTATAATTATATTACGAAAGTTAATATAACTTAATTATTCTTTTTACGTTTTTTAATCTCTTTTAATACGGGTAATTCGTTTTAAATAAACGGCTTTATTACGTAAAAAGACGTAAAAAGGGTCGTTTAATAATTAACGATTAAAGTATTTTTAAAAGAAACGAATAAAGTATATAATTCTAAAAAAAAAATCATAATGTTAAAAAGATTATTTAATAAAAAATATAAATTAATTAATACTTAATTAATAATATAACGGCGAAAAGTAACGAATAACGAAATATTAAAATAAAAAATTTATATTTTTAATTTATAATTATAAAGTAAAAAAAGTATATAATTAATTTTTTTTATTTTTAATTAATCGTTACGTAATCGTTTTATTTTTATATTTATTTAATTTAATTTTTAAATATTTATTTAATATAACTTTTATATTAATAAAGTTTACTTTTAACTTTTATATATTTATTATATTCCGTAAATTAATTCTTTTAACGTATTAAAAATTACGTCGCCTACCCGTTAACGTAATAAGCGACGATATTTTTAACTTTTTATTTTTCGTAATTATTAATTAAATTTAATAATAATATCGATACTTATTAAGCGACGTTATTATAATTATTTTACGGCTTTATAAAAGAGACGGAAAAAAATATTATAAAGCCGGTTATATTTAATTAATAATTAAAGGTCGTAAGTTTATATATTAATTTTCTTTAATACTTTAACTCGGATATATATAAGGCTCGTTTTACGACTTACGACGAATTAAAAATTCTTTATAAATAAATTAACGATATCTTTTATAACGAACTCTTAATATATATAACGTTAATTATAATATTTTTATTATATAATAACTTAATAATTTTAATATTTATTTATAATAAGTTTAACTTTAATAATTTTTAAAGCTTCTCCGTTATACTAGTAACTTTAATTAAATTTTTAACTTTTTTTTTTACTTTAATATTCTTAAATAATAACCGTAAATCGTTATAAAAAGCGAAATATTAGTAATAATATATTAATAATTATTATACGTAAAAGCGGCGTTTAATAAAATATATAATTATTACTAAGAATTATTAAAGTAATAACTTTGTAAAAATATTTCGAGTAATTAATTAATACGTTTAATTTAACCGTTAATTTAAAGATAATAAATAATCGAAAGTATTAAAATTATACTTTTTAAATTAATAAGTTTTCTTTAAAATTAAATAATAAAAAGTAACTTTAATTTAATATAATATTATAAAGCGTATTATAACGAACTTTTATATATTTATAAATTAACTAAGTAAGCTTTAACGTATTAAACGACTTTTCAGTTATTAAATAAATTACGAATTTTATATATTAATTAACGATAACGAAAATTAAATTATAAATTACACCGTTTTATTAAACGCTCGACGGTAAGTTAATAATAAAGTTTATATTAAGTTTTAAAAAAGGATACTTAAAGTAAAATAATAAAACTAATTTATTATATAACTTATAACGGAGAACTTATATATTTTAATACGTTAAATAACTCGTAACGTATTAATAAATATTTTATAATAAATTAACTTAATAAAACTTACGTATTAATAATTCTTTTATAATATTATAATTTAAGTAATTAACGCGTTTATTATCGTAATATAAAATTAAAAGTATATATTATAACTCGCTATTTAATAATATAATAATACGTTTACGAAATAATAATAAGTTATAACTATTAACGTTATATTCTTTTTTCACTCCGAATTTACGAATATTATTTACTTATAATATAATCTCTTTATCATAACGTTATAAACGTACGAGGTATTTTTTTAACGGAATTAAAGTCTCTTCGTAATTTACCGTTTTATTAAATATCGCCGTTTTATTAAATAATACTTTCGTTATAATTAAATTAAAAGATATAAAGTAATTTTTAATTTAAAGTTCTTTTTATATAAGAGGTATTAAGACGTAACGAATACGCGTTTATTTACTTTTATATATTTAAAGTTATAGCTTAATAAACTATTATTAAGCTTTTTACGGTATATAATAATAAACCGATAACTCGCCGATACTTATTAACCTTTATAACTAGTCCTTAGTTACCGGGAGTAACCGAGTCTTATAAGGAGGTAAATTCTTTCTTCTTATATATAACTTATATTATAACGGCGTAATTACGTTAATTAATTTATATATTAATACTTTTAATTAAAATATCGGAGCGATATTATAAAAAGAGAGAAATAATATAATAAAAAAAATTATTTTTTTATAAACCTCGATTATTATAATAAAATAAAACGGGTTAACCGTAAAGATAACTTAATAAAGAAAATAAAAAGAATTAAAAGATTATAAATATATATAAAAAGTTAAAAAAACTTTCGCTTAAGCGATTAATCTTAAATCGATCGCCTAAGCGAAGAGTTTATTTTATTTAAAAGTCTTAATTAACACGTCGGTCTCTCGGTTAATTCCGAAGAGCCCGACGACTCAGAGCCGTATCGTAGATCGTTTAGCGATTTACTAGAGACGCTAGTTATTAAAGTTTTTATCCGCGTTATCGTTATAACTTAATAAATTATTATTAAGCCTCTTTACGGTATACGACGGTGAGCCGATAGCTCGTTAATGTTTATTAATCTTTATAGTTCCTGGCTGTGCGCCGAGTCTTATAGGGGATGGATTTTTTCTTTTTATAATTACTTCCGGTAATTAAAGATTATAAAAACTTATTAATACGTTATTAACTTATTAATATATACTATAAAAGGCTTAATTTATAATTAATTAAAATATAATAATAACTTAAATAAGATTTTTTTATTTAATTTTTTTAATAAATTTTTTAATTATTTAGAAAAGAGTCTTTAAGTTTAACGGTCTCTTAAAGCTAATTAAAAACCCGATATATTAACTAAAACTTTCTAAATAAAATAAACTCTTCGTTTAACGATAAATTTAAAATTAATTACTTAAATATAAGTTTTTTTTTATATATATATATATAATTTTTAAATTCTTTTTATTTCCTTTATTAAATTATTATTATAGTTACTTTATATTATTCTTTTATAAATAAAAGCTTATTAACTCGCCGAGGTTTAATAACTTCTTATAAGTTTTAATTATTAAATGGTAATTAAGGCTTATAAAGAGATGATTTTTTTTATTTTTATAATTATATTAAATAATATTTAATTAGTAATTTACTTAAAATATTATTTTTAATTATAAATATAGTTAATAAAATAAATATATAAAAAGAGTCCCTAAGTTTAAAATAAATTATATTATTTATAAAATATATAAAATATTATTTAAGTTTGATAATATCAAAAAGAGACAAAGTTTTAAGAATTTACTTAATTATATTTCTATTATTTAAAGAATATAAATTATTGTCTTATAATAAAGTAATTATTTATATATTCCCTTTTATAAAAACAATACCCTTTATATAAAAGGTACTATAATTTATATATATTAATAATATAATATACTACTATAAACGAAGTGAGCGCCCCGAGACGGCTATTTAATATAATATAACTTCTAGGCGGCATTTCAACTCTTCGACATAACGCGTGTATACCACAGTACACGTCGTATACCGACCACAACTACGAAACAGAGACAATACCACCCAATAAACAAGCATCAGAGTCAACAGCGCAAACAAAACGAACAAGCAAAGAAAATAAATCACGTTATTAACGTAGAAACACCAGAATGCCCATATGTTACAGTAACCGCAAACCAAAAAAACCAAGAAAAGCGAATCCCATAAGTATCATCACGCCCGATACCGAACCGCCCACAGCCCAAACCAGAGAGAAAACATAAGTCATTAAACCTAACCGCCGAAACCGTACAGGGTGCGGCCTTGCCGCTTCAGGGCATAGACAACATCCAGGGATGTGACAGTCTTCCGCTTTGCGTGCTCAGTGTATGTGACAGCATCGCGAATGACACCCTCAAGGAAGGACTTGAGAACACCGCGGGTCTCCTCGTAGATCACTGAAGCACAGTTAGTACACGCCAAGAGGTAAATAGAGAAAGACATATACGTACTAGCAGAAATACGCTTGACACCACCACGGCGAGCGAGACGACGAATTGCCGGCTTGGTGATGCCCTGAATGTTGTCACGAAGAATCTTCCGGTGGCGCTTGGCACCGCCCTTGCCGAGACCCTTGCCGCCCTTGCCGCCTAGAGGAGGTTAGGTATTGTTCAAGTTAAATCAAAGCGTCAACCGAGAATAGGTATGTACTCACGTCCAGTCATGTTGGATGGGTTGTGTTGTTGTGGGGTTGGTTGAAGAAGAGAAGAAGGCCCGAGTAACAGGTCTGTAATAGCAATATGAAGACAAGAGATTTGGCGCGTCGAATGAGTTCGAAAGTGATGTAGAATCGTCTTGATGTAGGGCGGGGGATTGCTTCCCTTTAAATGTGGGATAGGTTGGGGACGCGCTTGATCTGAGCGGGTCCTGATCAGTGGCTGATTTGACAGGGTACCGCGATTTGCTTGGCCCAAAACAGCAGAGTGTCTCCGCATGCGATTCGAAACAAGGACAGAAAATAAACACTACGCAAATGCACAAATGCTCACATATCGTAAATCGGCACCAGAGTGGGGTAGGGAAATAAAGACAGAACAACAAAACGGGAGCAAAAAGATCAGACCAATCAGAGACTGTATCAAATAAACACGGACAACAGAAAAAAGAAACGCAAGGCAGGGTCCGTGAATAGTCGTCGAGAAGAAGAACACACGGCCCACCGCAAGATATTGCCGGTACAAGAATTTTACGATGTCACTTTAAGTATTACGCGGTCCGCGATACGGCACAGCCTGTATGAAGTGTGCGCCTTCTTGGTCTTGGAACCTGTCGAGGAGGCAGCAACGGAAGGGCGGCAGAATTGATGCGTGCTGCAACGCACATAGTAGTCTAATCGAGCAATGTATTTGGGGTATAGTAAGAAGTACATAGGATGTCTAGAATGAGGAGATGTCCTTTTCTACAAGGACTGCGGCTACTTCAAACTGGCTTCCTGAACACCGCACAAAACGGGCTCGTATACCCGATGACAGCGGTATATCGAGACATTGCTGTATTTCAAGAACCGAAAGGCCAGGACCAGTGATGCGGACAGTTGCACGCGGGGTTTTCATCATCATCATCTTCTTTTTCTTCTTCTTCTTTTTTCTCTCTTCTTTCTCTCTCTCTCTCTCTCTCTCTCAGCCAATTGCATCTTGTTGCGGAGGAGTGAACCTGTACCTTACTGCTGGATGGGTTGCGTGTCGTCTAAATGTCGCGACCCGCATCGGGGCTGCCGTCTGTTTTCTTCTTCAAGTCGGAATAAAATCAATAAAATAAAAAATCGAGCCTCTCCACAGTACGGAGTAAGAGGCTCGTTAAACAGAGGGAGCATGTTACTGCGCGGCATCGCACCATGCATAGCAGTATTCCCCGTGCTCTGGCATATTTTATTGTTCGCGTGCTCCTGTTTCTCTCCCTTTGGTCACCCCTGAGACATGTTGCGCACCAGCTCGCAGACGTCACTTCCTTATTGCTTCCAGCGCGTCTGTTCCTACTCCGTGCGTACTCCGTAAAATGTTTGCCCCTTGGGATACAAGTACCCACATTCCGCGACAATAGCGTACGGAGTATTGTGAGCGCTCAGAGGGAGTCACTCTTCCCCCTTTGTTCAAGGAGGCAAGGTCCCAGAAGAGGTGGGGCGTGAGTGTGTTGTGAAAATGGCACATTAAAAATAAGGCAGCACAGCGCCAAGACTCCACGCTAGTACGAAACAGGAAAACAAAAACACGAAAATACGCAGCACGCCAGCAAAATAAATGGCACATGCAGTCCAATCAAATGGCGACCTCTTGACCCACTCGCCCAAATCAGCCCGCAAAGCGCCCTGCACGAACGCGGCCTACTTAAACCTTTGTTCTCCCACCCCCACTGGACCAATTCTTTTCTCTTACAACATCATCACTCCGCCACCAATCATCAACCATCAACCATCATCACTTCTAATCATCAACACATTCTCGACATCAACATGGCCCGTACCAAGCAGACCGCCCGCAAGTCCACTGGTGGCAAGGCTCCTCGCAAGCAGCTTGCCTCCAAGGCTGCCCGCAAGAGCGCCCCGTCTACCGGTGGTGTCAAGAAGCCTCACCGCTACAAGCCTGGTACCGTCGCTCTCCGTGAGATCCGTCGCTACCAGAAGTCGACTGAGCTCCTGATCCGCAAGCTGCCCTTCCAGCGCCTGGTAAGTAACCCATCTTCTTCACAGGTCACTGTTCGCCGACAGCAACTAACAATGCTCTACAGGTTCGTGAGATCGCACAGGACTTCAAGTCCGACCTGCGCTTCCAGTCTTCCGCCATCGGCGCCCTCCAGGAGTCGGTCGAGTCTTACCTCGTCTCTCTCTTCGAGGACACCAACCTGTGCGCCATCCACGCCAAGCGTGTCACCATCCAGTCGAAGGACATCCAGCTGGCTCGTCGCCTGCGTGGCGAGCGCAACTAGACGACTGCATGCATGCGGTCGAGGGTTGTGCTTTCGTGATGATTGGTTCACATTCGGGAGGGGTTAATATCACAAGGCGTTATTGATTGCGTTGGTTTATTTCTGGTTTTTATTCTCGAGGGCTGTACACTACGCGGATTTGCAGCAGGGCCAGCTGCCTAACAAGTTATTGATTCATGACAAAGAACCAGACGCGTGTATATCAAATGTGACTTGTAGACGACACAAAGCGGTAACTGTAAACTCGACCGCGAATTCACGGGGGCCTGTCGCGCGCACCCCACTGACGCGTCTTCGCCCTGGATTGTTTACTTGACCAGACGTGGCCCCCTCTCATATTGAATTTCACTTGGCGCGATTATGCACGGCGGGCCCGCACTTGGACAGGGTTTGTACTTCGTATGACGTACACATTTCTAACCAAGCCTTGACGATCGAGGCCCGAGGGTTACCTTACTTCGTTTTGTTCTAGGTGTCTCGCCGTCGATGCAGGTAGTAATTGCTGTGAACGACCCCCATACTATTCTGCTGTGCACAAAGTATGTGCAGCTTTCTTAATTGTTGCTGGCTTACAATTTACAGCAATGCTCGCCAGCCGCCATTTCCAGACCGTTTCAACTCCAGGAATTGCGCGACCTGTCCGAGGTGGTCAACACCCCAGAAGCCCTCTTTTTTGCCCTTTGTATCTGTGCATGCCATCCATGGGAGCCCAAATGCACCGTCTGCAAATGCCTTGTCGGTGTTGCTTGCCAAGATGGTCTTGCCTTCGGTGCTCGCCTTGTCGAGGACTGTACAAGAGTTTCGAGGTTGTTAGTGACCGAAGCGTGAGAACTGACCACGAACTAGACTTCTCGAATGGGTGCAAGAGAAAAAAAAAGGTGCATCAAGCCGGACGAACCTTGTTGTGACTCCTCCTCCCCAAGCACACGTCGCAAAATCTCACGAAGAGTATCAGGCTCATGAACCGACTGGTGTTCAACCCAGAGCCCATGGAATAGGGCATCAAGAACACGAATCAGCCGGCCCTGGCCACCCTCTCCATCCAACACCGTAACAGCGCTGACTGCTCGCATGGCTGTCAACGTCCGCGGGGGGAATCCGGGCGGCATTTCTTCTTTCATCGGTATGCTGAATGCGCGAGCCCAGCGCAGTCGCTCAGTGGCGATCCATTTGTCCTTGTCTGCACGGGCATAGTCAGCGGTGGGATAGTCCGAAAATAAGGCATGATTGACCGCGACGCTGTATACTTTTTATAAAAATC
Source organism: Sporothrix pseudoabietina (assembly GCA_019925295.1). Classification (NCBI taxonomy): domain Eukaryota; kingdom Fungi; phylum Ascomycota; class Sordariomycetes; order Ophiostomatales; family Ophiostomataceae; genus Sporothrix; species Sporothrix pseudoabietina. The sequence continues at coordinate 1,510,724 of JADHKS010000002.1, read as the reverse complement.
GGCGCCGTATTGCCACACTGTCATCGACAAGGTTGGCACGCTGTTAGCGAGTTATTGCCGTGCTTCGGTTTGGTGGAAGCATTAGTAGAGTACCGAGCGCTGGCTTCTTACCGATTTCATAAGGCCGCCCAGAAGGATCGGGACATATTGAATAGAGCATTCTTTGAATGCGCTGTCGTTCTGTACCGAAGCAAAGGCAGGTGGGCGGTGCGTTGTTGTCAGTTCATTTACTCATGTGATGTTTGTTGACCCAAGGCCGTCCTTTTTCAATTTCGAGTCCGCAAAGAAACTGTTAGATGCTGTCGGAAGACTTACGCGAAGGATGTAATATGCCTCGTAGGCAAACGGGCTCACCACATCAACGTACAACGTGATTTGAGGCCGCGGGGCCATTGTGTCGTTTTCTTTGCTTTCTTTGCGTTCTTTGCGTTCTCTGTTTTCGTTATTTTTTCTCTGACATTCTCTGCTTGCCTCTTGTCTTGTATCCTACTAACAAAGAAGGCCAGGCTCATACGGAGTACATATATATATATATATGCAAACAACCAATATACCCTTGCGTGTGCACTGTGGCTCAGTTCCAGTAAACCCAAAAAAAGAGAGAGAAAAGAGCGAGTTCGGGAGCTAAGGAGGTACACAGCATTGCAAGAGATACGTTATGTACCTGTCTCGAGACGCCGTGCGGGGTTGGCTGCGGATCCCGGCAAACAGGAAGACCACTTTGTGCAAATGAAAATCCCGAGGTAAAGGGGCCTGGCAACGGCTATGAAACTTACGTGCCTACGAACTACAAAAAATACGTACAAACTGCGTGCGCTGTTCACCCGTGATTGTTGCGGTGACCCTTGGCATCATTGCTTATTTCCATCGCCACTGCTAATCTATGAGTCCTTATGACCAACCACAAGGGCCAATTAAAGGGGGTCCCCTCAAGGAAAATCTATATTCTCTACGAACACGCACACGAACGCATACATAAATGTATGCATGCACACAAAAAACACAAAACGCATGAAATGGCTTTGGAGTAGATAACCAGATAAAAGTAAATAAAAAACGAGATAACTAACTTCTCTATGAATTCGCCAACTGACCTGGGAGATAATCAAACAGTAATTTTAAACATCGTCTTCCACCTTTGCACTTTCCCGGCTCATTTTCATCCCCATCGCCTCACCCTCGGTCCCTCCCTTCCAAGTTAAACCTGTTGGACGCCCTGCATCGGGTCGAAGTGTTGCATTGGGACCCTCGTCAAAACATCAAACGCACCTGTTCCCGTCTTGCCCAGCCGGCCCATCACAATGCGGCTACTCGGCGTGACCAGTCCATCCCAATCACCATCCACCAAAGCATCCTTCAGAAAGGCGAGCGTCGTCTCGAAACTCATCTTGGTAAAGGGGCTTACGTTGCCTTTTAAGCCGTAGCGGTTGAATGGCATAAAGCCACCGCCTCTGGTCATGAAATCCCCGATGAGGTTAAGATGGCGGTTGTCCACACCGATACCATGGGAGACGAAAACCGTGCTCAATTCTCGAATGATGGTGTTCCGGCAAGCCTCCACGCCATAAATCTCGAGCATGGCTACGATGTCGTTCGTAGCCAGTTGGTTGGGATCGAAGTAGTCGCTAAACTGCTGAATCGCCCGGATGTTTGTGCCTTCGGTGTGCACGACGGGGACCTTGGCTTCTGTTCCGGTACGTGAGTCTTTCACCACTTCATCGGCAACGAAAGTGCATGACTTCACTCCAGGGATTTGACGGACCACAGACCGCCGTACTGCGTCCTCCACGACACTGAGCATCAAGATCTTGGGGCTGTCGGCAGCGAGCTCTAGCGTGAATTCACACCATTCGCCTGCCTTTTCGTTTGATCGGAACCGCGTGATGTTGGTATTGCTACCCTTGACCCTGGCCTGGCGTGCCTCAGAGGCGCCTTGCTTTGAGCTGCCCCGAGGGCCCCCCATTGATTGCGAACCGTCGTCGGCATCACTTGACTCGCCATCGCTTCCATTGTTGATGGTGTCGCCGGAGCGACCATTGCTGGCTGCTGTAGATTGTGGGCTCCCGACATAGCCTTCGTCGTCAGGAAGATCGTCGTCGTCTGTGGCCTCGCGCTCCATGCGTGCTCGGATTTCCTCGTCCTCCTCGTCGGTCGGTCCGTATGACACTGCCTCGTTTCTGTTGGCTCGCTGTTTGGCACTTGTCGCATCATTGTCGCCGTCATCGTCATCGTCACTGCCATCGTCCCCGTGTGCAGCACCGCCCTGCTCGTCGTCGTTACCCGCACGAGATACTTCGACCACACCCGCTTTGACACCAATATCAGGCACACTGGCGCTGGATTGGCCCTTCTCGTTCTGCTTGGTGGCCTTGATGATGAGCTTTCGTAGCGCCGGTAGCATTCGCTTCTCAACCGTATCCAGGACATCCAGTGAATTTACTGCATAGGTCGCTTCGTATTCACTGGAGGGGAAGAAGTCGAGACGGACATCGAAAATCTTTGCAAATGCATGGCCGATGCCCTTTCCAACACGCTCATTGACCGCTATCTTGTCGATAACGTGCGAGAGCGGAAGCACCCCGATTGTCTTTGCAAAATTCTCGCCCTGCTCGTGAGTCAGGTCTGATCTGAGCACAAGAGTCATGGCAGGGGTGGAAATGTTGGCGCTGGCTGTCATCAAAATTTCTCTGAGACGAGGAATACCCAGTGTGACGTTCTTCGCCGAATGTCCAGCTAAGTGGAACGTGTTTAGAGTCATCTGTGTCGATGGCTCGCCGACAGACTGTCCTGCGACAATGCCTACAGCCTCGCCGGGCTCTACCTGCGAACGCAGGTATTTAGCGGCAAACACACGTTCAACTGAACGCTTGCCCATCGAGGCCTGGTCAGACGGGAGACGGGCAGTGGACTGGTCGTCTGCCTTTGCATCTTTGTCCTTGATAAGGCGGTCTTTATTCTCGCGAACGTAGGAAGACATGGAGCTGAAAAATTTCTCGGACATTGCGAAAGCATGCTTGGCTGGGTTAACAAGAGCATTGACTGGCTCGTCGGCGAAACCTGGGTGCGCAGCAGACTTTTTAAGCATGCGCTTTGTCTGCTTGGAAAACTCCTCCTTGTGCTCAAAGAGTCCTGCTGTCCGCGGGTCCGAGAACTTAAAGTCGGCCATTTCAGATTCGAGATTGTGCAGCACAAAGCTGAAGTCGGTCAGGTATTTCTGTTTGGTGACATCGAGTCCATCTTCGCCGTACAAAAATTGAACCAGGCTGCCATCCGAGTCTCGAACGGACGAGTCATATGCCACTTCTAGGCCCTCCATTCCTTTAATTAGGCATCGTTGAAGATAGCCGGACCGCGATGTCTTTACCGCAGTGTCGATAAGACCTTCGCGGCCTGCCATGTGATGGAAGTAGTATTCTTGTGGGCGAATGCCCGTGAGAAAGCGGTTGACAATGTAGCCACCCGCCCGTAAGCTCGTATCGAACTCAGGGAAGCAAGGCAAAGACTTGCCACTGACCATGAGCGGGACCCGCCGACCCTCCAAAACCTGTTGGCCAAGGTTGCAGGAAATCAGATTTGCGTTGACATTGCCACCTTTGGCACCAGAGATGGTCATGGCCTGCATGTGGTTGTGTGGAAATGGCTTTTCAAGACCAACTGGCAGGCAGGCCTTGGTCACGCTGCTTGACACACTGGCACTTATCTTATTCATCAGCAAGTCCAGCCCCTCCTGTTTGTTGTCATCCCGCATGACATCCTCGAGACGGCGGAGAAGCTCTGGGTCTTTGTCGGTTGGTGCTTGGTCCTTGAGACTAACATAGGCTGCAGCGACGCCGAGGCCGGCATCCTGGGCTGCTTTCAGCTCGCGAGTGCGGTTCAGCTCGCCCTCCGGCGTTAGCCGCAGGTCATCGATTCCACATGTAAAGGCTTGCATATTGAGCAGTCTGGTCAACAGGCGCCCCATGCAGCTCAGCACTTTCCCGGCAATGGAGGGGCCGTAAACCTCGTGAACGGCATGGATGAAACCACCGGAGCTTGGCCCGAGGTGGGCTTTGTCGAGGATACCAGAAATTAGGACGCTGTCTCGGAACTCGACTGAACCCTCTTCCGTGTGCGAGCCCCACCTGTTTTCGGGGACCTGGCTCTTGCCGCTCATCCAGAGATGACCGCAGTTTGGTGGCTTGATATTCTTCAAGATTGTTGTGATCACCTGCTTGCCGGTCCATCTCGGCACGGGCTTTAGGATGGCAGGGCTGACAAGTTCAAGCCGCTCGCCCAGAATATGGCCACTTTCAGGGCGCAAAGCGCTGTAGATGAGATCCTGATATGTTCCCCGCTGGAAAAAGGTGTCCTTGCTGCACAGGGAGACTGAGATGGAAATGTGGTCCTGAATGAGACCACGAAGCGGTTTGCCTTGTGTACCGGACAGATATTGGTGGTCAGTGTCCGCAAGCTGCAAAGCCTCGACACGGGCAATTTCATTTTGTGGGAAATGCATGTTCATTTCATCGCCATCAAAATCAGCGTTGTAGGTGTTACAATTTGCATAGTGCATGCGGATGGTCTTTTCGCCCGGGAGAACCCTGACCCGGTGGCCCATGATAGAAGGCTTGTGGAGGGTGGGCTGGCGGTTCATTAAGACCACATCGCCATTGCTGAGATGCCGATAGACTTTCTTTCCGCGCATGCTAAAGTTTCCGTTGCTGGACGGCGCCAGGAGCTGGTTTGCAAGAGCCATACGGTCTTCCAAAGACTTTCCTCTCAGGTTCACCACCTGGCCATTCTCGTTTTCAATTGCAGATGCACCCGGCCAGGTGTCTGTGCCATTGATAACGGCCTGCTGGAGTTCCTTGAAATTGTGGCTAGTCACAGGCTCAGGATATGTAAGCTTCCGAGCAAAGACCGGAGGGACGCCAATTTCGTTGGTTTCGATATTTGGGTCGGGTGAGATGACACTGCGGGCCGCAAAATTGACACGTTTGCCCATCATGTTTTTGCGAAAGAGACCCTCTTTTTTCTCAAGTTTTTGTTTGATGCCATCTTCGATCCGCTTGGCATTCTGGCCTTGGACTGGATTCTTGGTGCAGTCGATGAGGGAGTTGACGGCATTTTGAAGATCTGCCCAGGTTTCGTGAAGGGAGAGGATGTCACGTGCAAACCGACCTGGTTGAGACTGGTGTGCCTGTTTCGCTGCATCGGATATCTCACGATGAATCTCGGCGACGCGAAAAGATGCTCCAAGAATTGCCTTGTAGAGAGAGTTTTGCTGGGCCTCCGTTACTTGTGCATCACCGGCGCGTGCTTCGGGCCGGTATTTGTTTGGGGGGACAAGAAGGGCGTGGATGAAGAACATGTCGGGGGTAGTCTGCGAGCCGCGGCCTTGGGGTCTGGAGTTGTAGACAAGCTGCAGAATATCCTGTTCGTTTGCAAAAAGCAGGCGAAGCCGCTCAAGGACCTCCTGAGTGCTGATGTACCGTTGTTGAGGCTGCGGGGACATCGGCTTGTCGGTGAACGGCTTGTGAACAACATTTCCATATTCATCAAGGTCGTCGGCGGGTTCGTCATTTTCACCATCACTTGCGGAGTCGAGGCTAATATCAGCGATGCCTTCGTCCGGCAGCATAGCGATGTCGGGCCGCCGGCTCTTTGGCCGGAGGGTCAAGGCATCGCGCACCTTGAATTGACCGGCAGCCATCTTGGCCTGCTCCTTTGAGTTGAGCGGCTTTTCGAAAATCTTGACAAAACGGTCCTTGCGGTAGCTGGGCGAGATGCCTTTGCAGCGAGCACACTGTCTCCCGACGACGATGTCTTTGAGGAATTGTTGGACCAACTCCCGGCGAAACTCGGAGGCACCTTCGTGTTTTCCATTGCGAATGTCGCCGGCAAGAACTCTTTGTTTGTGCAGAACCTGTTGGACATAAAGGCTTCGTGCACGGGAGACGCCGTCAATCGAAGACTTGTCGTCGTCGTCGCATTCGACATCAATCTGCGGAAGACCGGGGACGGCCAGGCTGCGGAAGTCCTCGCCAATAGCATCAATGTTCATGGCCTCGGGCAGAAGGCCGTATTGGAGCAGACGAAATTTGCAAGCGTATCGGTTTATGTCCTTGGGTGGCAGTCGGAAATGGTGGCAGTAGATGCACTCGGCGCGGAGAAGGCGCAAAACCTGGTCCATAAAGACGGGGTGGTAGACAGGCACGGGGAGGTCAATATGGCCTGCATGTCCAGGACACAGTGACTGACCAAGGTTGCATGTCGTGCATCTAAAAAAGTGTCACCATTAGCTACGTCGTGGAGAGAGGGAGAGGACGGGAGAATAAGCACATACAAAGAGTCGCCCCAGGAGCCAAGTGCTGGATCGTAAAGACCACCGGGCACTGGATTGAGGAGTGTATCAAAGGTGCTGTCATTTTCGATGCGTCGAACAGAAGCTGCTCGAATCTCGTCTGTCGAGAGGAAGGTGAACTCGACGCTCTCCACGGAGGAGGCGACGGGTTGCGAGACGTTCATTGTGCCGCCCCTTCCGCCACGTGCGGACGAGTAAAAAAAAATGGCGAGGATATGCGTAGAGGGTTTGTTGCGAGCAATTGAAGGCCGTGTGTTCGAGAAACAGTGAATTTGAGGACGGGCCAAATCCAGCTCTGTTGTATGTTGGGCGGTTTTCTTTCTTTTTTTTTGGACACCCTTCGATAATGTCTTTTGCTGGTTTGGAGAAAAGAAAAAAATTAGCGGTGGTTGGCGGCAGAATTTTTTTATCTGCAGGGTGGGGCATCGGCCTGGCCTAGGGAAGAAGAGCTGTGTTTGGGGAACTTGCTGCATGGAGTGTAAGTGATTCGCTGTGCTCCGTTTGAGGTGCATCCGAATTAGTATGGTTTAGCTGATGTTTGCGATATCCTCTCTCCAGTGGCGATCGCAGTGGTAGAGAAATGTGCAAAGCCCCATGTTTTCCTGGCAACACATCCTGACGACATTTGTACGACGACTAGATGATCCGCGAGCTTGTGGTGAAAAAAGTTCACGGTGCTTTAACCTTGTGCACTTGCACGCACTGCTGCCTGGTAAAATTAATGAGGCCTTATCGTAGCCTTGTATGTAGCACTCGTTATCCTTGAACAAGATTCACGGACCAGAAATCAACAATTAGATCAACAATTAAAAACGAAACATGAAAAAGAATATGAAGAAAAGAAAAAAGAAAAAGAAAAAGAAAAAGAAAAAGAAAAAAGAAAGAGGAAAGAAGGTGACGAAGAAGAGGAAAAGAAGAAAAGAAAGGAAGATGAAGAAGAAGTAGAAAAACCGTGGGTCCCAGATAAGAATGTCATACAGACTCATGCGGCAACACGTCCTCCATAGCAGCGAGCTAAACCACGCATGCGTGCAAGACTCGTCTTGTATATGTAGCCTCTCTTTAATGTTCTAGAAACATGCATCGGACGCGAAACGCCGAAACGCCAACAGAGGCTGCACCCCTGCCATGGCACCCCTGCATTACTGTTCCTCTGTGTCAACCACACATTTGCTGCTACCGGTTCGGACAAGTGTCTGGCCCTCTGGTCCGGGGCGCGGACATGGGCGGCCGAATCAAACCCTTCTACAGGCCCGTGGCTCACGGCTGCCATGCGACGACAACGACGTGCTCCGTACGTCGTCTAATGCGTGGAGCTGCACGATGCTTTCAACAATCGGCATTGGCCGTGATGGACAGTGGTTGCTCACTGGCAATGCTCCGCCAGGCCGCTTTTTGCTGCGTTCACAGGGGAGTAGTTTCTGGCCAGCCATGGAGAGGCAATCAACATGTTGCTCCAGGCCCTCAAGGTTTAATTTGAGTTGAATACTTCGGAGTGATGTTGTCAAAAGGAGCAGTACGAAAAGGAGGAGAAGAGGAAGAAGGAGAAGGAGAAGGAGAAGGAGAAGGAGAAGGAGAAGAGGGCTGGGCCTCGTGAGACGTGGTGAATGGACTGCCGGGGAGAAAATCAAATAAAGTCGTCATGTTTGTGTATTCTGCGAATCAGCCATCTAGCCAACGCCGCGACAACACGACAGCCCGCTACTCTAGTTTCTATACCGTCCGCAAGTTCCTCAATTTTCCCTGGAACAGGCCTAGTCACTACGGCGCGGCGCCAAAAAGGCTGCCGCAAGCATGCGGAGTAACTAGTATTACTGGCTGACTGGTGCTCGGAAGTTTATTTGGACATCGCTCGTCGTATTACAGCGGAGTAGTACGGGAGACTTGCCATGCATTAGGATCGCCAAAACACATGTGCTCCTTGAGCCAACAAACCAGAGCCACAACAAAACAGGCGCTTCGCCCCCTTGGTATGCTACCTCACGCTAGGAAGATTGCGATTGTTCTCGGAACCGGTCTGCCTGCCAGTCTCCGTATCTACAGCGAGCCGGACCGGGCTTTACAGTAATGCCTGCCTCTTGAGTTTATGCCCCCCACGCGGAATGGCTCGGGCCGGCAGCGCACAGGCTGCAAGATGTGAGACACTGCCCGCTCTTCTGACGAGAAGGAAAGGCAGGGAGAAGGAGAGGGAGAAGGAGAGGGAGAAGGAGAGGGAGAAAGAGAGGGATAAAGAGAGATACACTTCCGCTATGCCGGCGGTCTCGAGCAAGACTTGCCCAAGTACGGCGTTTTAACGATACAGCGTATGGCCTTTCCCGAGAGACTGAGCGAGGGTGTGATGACGCCCCCAGCCACTAGGCCTGGTCAAGGATCTGATGTTGCTGGCCCTTTTTAGTTAATTATATCCCAGCCGTGTGCCAGCCGTGTATATTGGACACGTAGGGACTTGGCCAAGGACGTGTGGCGACGGAGCTGCTTTGCATTCTTACTATACGAGCAATTTTTCTGGATGTATTTTATGTTAAATAAGGTTGTCGAGAAGACTCGTTGAGAAGTTGCTAAAGCTGTTCGCTTAGTCTTCTGTAGTTGAATCTTAAAAACGCGATTGCCCAGCTGCTTCTTACCCAAATAAGACAGCGATGCCACGGCTAAAAGCGTCTACTTTTGGCTGTCACCACGACGCAACACACACAAGACGCGGCTACGGAGCTATTAATACTTAAAGTATACCGCGCCGAGAAGTGCAATATTAAGGCGGGGATTGCCCGGATCCAGCAATAGCAATTGGCAATACGATCCGATACCAACCACTTCTCACCTGGTCCCCAACCACTACGACGTACTGAGTCTCTATATCTATATTGCTCCTGCGGAACCACCCAGATAGGGTGCAAGATACCGGCAGCTGGGCGCAATTTCACGTAACCCGGAAGGTCCTAGGAGTATTTTAAATTTGAGTGATGCTGGGGGCAAGCAATATGAACGCTGAATGTATTAGTACGTCGTATTAGTACTCCGTACGGAACACGTCGTAATTATAGTGTCCCTTTCAGGTGTAGTTCCGGTAATGGTCAGGGCCTGGTGACTAAAAATCCAGGAACAGCCCTGGAAGCTGCATCGAATTGACACTATACAACATCACCCGCACTCGTAATGTGAGAAACAGTGCCCTAATAGCACACGGCTTTCTTTGAAGTCTCGAATCCGCCCCTCGCTATCATTGGGCTCTAAATGTGGCGATCGATTCAGCCACATGGATTCTTGACGCGAATTTGTTACTTCCGGCCAAATCAACACGTGACACGGCGACTAGTGTGGGGCCTTTTACATCGTAAGGACCCTTTCCATCTGGCGTTCTCTACCGCCAGTCCACCACCCAAGAATCATCAACTTCAAATCACATTGTTTCAACACCTCCCCCATTACCGGGAAGAGGACTTGCCTGCTCTCACCTACTCTCTACCGAGTCGTCTGAACGAGTTTTATCACACCGCACATTTGCCCTTTCCCCATCATTGCGGTGGCGAAACCCACGCGGGCTCGTCTTGAGCACCATGAAATTCAATATCGAGTGCGTGATACATCAGTCCCCTCATCCCCTTTTTAGCCTGGAGACCCCTGCGCCGGTTCCTACTGGCATGGCCTGTCTACAGACAACCCTGTGCGTCCTGCCATAGAACTACGCAGTGTGCTCACCCGTTATGTGAATACCTAGTGACCTTCCGGTTTTGTTTCCGTATCCACGGATCTACCCAGGTAAAGTCAACCTCCTTTGCCCTCTTCTACACGTCCTTGTCATGATGTACTGACCAGAACGCGGCAGAACAATATGCGTGAGCCACCATACCCCTTTGTTGCCAGTACTAAAACCTAGCCGGTCATCTCCTGGCCATTGCCCACGTTGGCTAACAAATGTTCTGTCATGAAGCTACATGTGTGATCTCAAAAGTATGCCTGCAGTCTCTACATGCCGCACTCCGTCCCTCACGTTATGCCATTCTAACAAAGCATAATACAGAAACTCTCGATGCTGGAGGCAACTGCGTACTGGAAATGCCATCCGGAACTGGCAAAACAGTGTCTTTACTGTCGCTCATCGTAGCATACCAGCAGTACTACCCGAGCCAGCGAAAGCTCATATACTGTTCCCGTTAGTGTCTTGGCCCCTTCCTTTACAAAGCTCTTAGGCTCATGAATGAGCCTGAAGCCACTGTGGCTAACATACCCTTCACTGTACAGGTACCATGTCCGAGATCGAGAAAGCTCTCGTAGAACTCAAAGCACTGATGAAATACCGAGCAGAGGAGCTTGGCGGCGAGGAAGAGTTTCGAGGTCTCGGCCTGACGAGCCGGAAGAATCTCTGCCTCCACCCATCTGTGAAGCGCGAAAAAAGCGGTGCGGTTGTTGATGCACGATGTCGCAGCCTAACAGCCGGCTTCGTCAGGGAGAAAAAAGAACGCGGTGACGATGTTGATGTCTGTGTCTATCACGACGTATGTTCCACCTCTCCCATACCACGTGCTTCTTCCGTGCCCATTTCAGAATTGACCATGATTTTTTTCCAGAACCTGGACAAACTCGAGCCCCACAACTTGATTCCCAATGGTGTGTGGACTCTTGATGGTCTTTTGCGATATGGCGAAGAACATAAGCAGTGCCCGTACTTCACCTCTCGTCGGATGGTGAGTTTCCTAGGTGTTATAAACAGTATGCAGGAACTTTTTTTTGTTCAGGTCTCTAACACAAAAGAGATGCAATTTTGCAATGTCATCATCTACTCCTACCACTACCTGCTCGATCCTAAAATTGCAGAGAGGGTCTCGAAGGAGCTCTCAAAAGATTGCATCGTGGTCTTCGACGAGGCTCACAACATCGACAACGTTTGCATCGAATCTCTGAGTACCGATATCACTGAGGACTCCCTCCGGAAGGCTACAAGGGGCGCGCAGAATCTAGAACGGAGGATAAACGAAATGCGCGAGACAGATCAAAAGCAACTAGAAAACGAGTACCAAAAGCTGGTTCAGGGTTTGAGAGAAGCAGACGAAGCACGTCAGGAAGATGCCTTCATGACAAATCCCAGTGAGTACACACAGTCCGGATCTATTACCGCTTTCTGAAGGCGGGGAGGGAGATCTTGTCTAACTGAGAGGGAATAGCACTTCCCGAAGATCTTCTTACCGAGGCCGTTCCGGGCAACATAAGACGAGCGGAACATTTTGTCGCCTTCCTCAAGCGATTCATTGAATACTTGAAGGTGCGTTGCTGGATTATTTACTAACATGCGAGGACTGCGATTGCCCAAAAAATATTCTATGATGCAAACAACCGAGAAACGGGGATCGCGAAAGATCTTTAAAACTGACGTATTATTTTACGATAGACACGGATGAAGGTACGGCAAGTCATCTCGGAGACACCCCCTTCTTTTCTGGCCCATTTGAAAGAGTACACCTTCATCGAAAAGAAGCCCCTGCGCTTCTGCGCGGAGCGACTCGCATCTCTTGTCCGCACGCTGGAGCTCACGAACATCGAGGACTACCAACCACTGCGAGAAGTGGCTACCTTTGCCACCCTCGTTGCGACTTACGAAAAGGGGTTTTTACTTATCCTCGAGCCCTTCGAATCCGACACGGCTGAAGTTCCCAACCCGGTGCTCCACTTCACGTGTCTCGACGCCGCCATCGCCATCAAGCCTGTTTTTGAACGGTTCAGTAGCGTCATCATCACCTCAGGCACAATTTCTCCGCTGGAGATGTACCCTAAGATGCTTGACTTTACGACGGTCGTCCAGGAGTCGTACAGCATGACTCTCGCACGGCGCTCCTTCTTGCCTATGATTGTTACCAGAGGAAGTGATCAGGCATCAATGTCGACGAGTTTCCAAGTCCGAAACGAACCAAGCGTTGTTCGCAACTATGGCAATCTTCTCACAGAGTTTGCTAAAATTACCCCTGACGGCATGGTGGTCTTTTTCCCATCGTACCTGTACATGGAGTCCATAATTAGCATGTGGCAAGGCATGGGCATCTTGGACGAGGTTTGGAAGTATAAACTTATTCTCGTCGAGACCCCTGATGCACAAGAGACCTCGCTGGCCCTAGAGACGTACCGCACGGCATGCTGTAACGGGAGGGGTGCAGTGTTGCTCTGCGTTGCCCGTGGCAAGGTGTCCGAGGGCATTGATTTTGACCATCAGTACGGCCGTACCGTGCTGTCCATTGGTGTACCATTCCAGTACACCGAATCGCGAATCCTCAAAGCACGCCTAGAATTCCTGCGTGAAACGTACCGCATTCGTGAGAACGATTTCCTATCCTTCGATGCTATGCGCCATGCGGCACAATGCCTGGGGCGTGTGTTACGTGGAAAAGATGACTACGGGATCATGGTTCTCGCTGACAGGCGGTATCAAAAGAAGCGGAATCAGCTTCCAAAGTGGATTAACCAAGCTCTGTTGGAAGCTGACGCCAACCTCAGCACTGACATGGCCGTCAGCAATGCGAAGAAATTTTTGCGCGACATGGCACAACCTTTCCACGCAAGGGACCAGGAGGGCATCAGTACATGGAGTCCCGCAGACCTAAAGAGACACCAAGAGAAGGCCGATTTTGAGCGGATCACAGAACTGCAGGAGCAAATCAACGGGGCGGGGATGGCACGATACGGTGGCATAGATGATGCACGGGTGGGTGGAGAGAATTATGACGACGAAGACATGGCCGAGGCTATGATGGAGCTGGATGAGGTGTAATCGTGTGAGACACCGAGAGCGAAAGGTTGGGATCCACTGGCCTGCGTGGTTTGTCAGGTGTAGAGGACATCTGAAAAAATGATACTAACAGCAATATGATCGTATGGGAAACGGGATTCAAAATAAGGGAGTCAAAGTCACGTAAAACCACGGTACTAGCAGGGTTGGAAGACTAACGCCATCTTTTGTCATTTAAACAATCCATTCTAGATATATAGTCTAGGAAAAAAATTCTAGGTTTGGTTCATATTAGGCACCACCCGCTTTAAAGACTTTACAGCACGCATTGCTGGCACCGTATGATTTCTACCTGGGCGGCGACCGATTTCGACACACAGCATCCGGATGAGATCTGGATTTGTCCAGTAGCTCGTGTGAGCACTGAGCATGTTCAGGTACTGGATCTCAAGCGGGCCGCCTCCAGACTGCAAAAAATAGTCGATTTGCCCATTGTCGTTCAGAAGATACGCTTTGTGCTCGGCGATTTCTTCTCTGGTAAAATCATGAACCTCGAGCTCGAGCTGGGACGGCAACCGCACGATTGACGGGAGGGCAGGGACAGATAGGGAGTTTTCTATCGAGCGGGGGGTTGCAGTTGTTCCCGGGATGATACTCCGAAGAGAGTGGCCAATGGAGGCGAGGAAGCCGACGGTCGCCGAGGGCACATAGGCAGCTTTGAGACTGGCGGCGTACGCCGTATCGACGGTCCCGTTAAGCAAATACGCAATGGGATCCTCCTTCGCGAGTACATTGTATATGTTGTCCACGGCAAGGCAGCCGAATGTGCCTTCCTCCCCAACGACACGGTCGTCAATACCATCCCGGGTATCCATGCCCGGTTTCTGCCGACCGCGGCGCGGGACGAGGGTACCTCGCTCCAGAAGAAGGAAAAAAGCAGCGGGGCTTCCAAGCAAGAAAAGGTTTGTCGTGTCGAATTCAAAATAGTTTGTTTCCGGTGGCGTCAGACCGGGTATGGTGCGAGGGATGGCCGTCGGTTGCTTGGAAAGCACCTCGATGGCCATGGCGCTGCCAAGAGAGTGGCCGATGAGATGCACTCGCCCGGCCTCCAAAAAACCCGGGTTGTTCTGGCACCAGAGGCGATAGACCCGATTGGCTTCGCGTACTAACGATAGAATCATTTTGGGTTTATGGTGCGACATGTAGAACGGAATATCAAACATGACGTCTGAAATCATACTTCGGACGGCCGGAATACTCGTTTGCTCAATATCCTTGAGTTCAAAGCCACCGGTTGTGGAGTGATCTTTCCCTTCTTGGCTCGGATTTCCTGAAAACCCCCCGTCTTCAAACGACAGCGTGTGCCGCCAGTTGACTGGCAGGACCATGATTCCACCGTGACCCTCACGGACAACCGACTGAACAAGGGGCGTCGTGAGCTCTGCGCTCATCGCTCTCCTGAGGCCGTTGACGGCATGTGTAAAGTGAAAGCTCTCAACCCTCTCCGCCAGCTTCTGCCCAACACCATGTACAACCAGCACAAGATCGGAGACTTGGTTTTTTTCTTTCTCAGCTTTGCAGCCAGGACAGCCTGATTGACCTTCACGGAGCTCACCGATGTCCTCCTCTGTGACGGCTGCGTTTGCGCCGGGGCTTGCCTGGTGGTTTTTGGATGTAGAGTCGCTCGAGGAGCGATCGCGCATGCGGTCCCAAGCATGCCTGTCGAAGCCCCGGACAATGGAAATTCCAATTGTTGCGCCCTTGCAGATTTTAGAGATGGGGCGCCGGCCATAGTAGGCCGAGGGTTTCAAACTCGGCTTAAGAAGGAAGGCAGTTAAGCCATCCTTGAAAATGACATGGTGATGAGCGAAGTTTTTTTCGCCAGCACTAGGTAACGAGGACGGATCGCCGGGGATGTTTATTCCTGCCAACCCGGTAGAGGACGGTGCTATAGTAGGATCTGCAGCGCCGTTGGCGCCCATAACACCCACCGCTGCCGCAGCGCCCTGGTAACAGTGGGAGGCGCAAAAGGGGTCACTGGATATCTTGGGCTCCAGACGGGCTGTGCTCGCTCTTTGCTTGGTGTTCCCTTGCGGGGGCGGTGGCCACAATGGTTGGGAGACTTTTTCCTCGCCGATAGGGCCGATCTCGACCGCGCAGCGTAGCTCAATCTTCCACGTTTCTGACCATGGGCGCAGTTCTCGGTACAGCGATTCCAGCTGGTTGGCCACAGAGGCATCCAGTGGCATCATGGTGTCTCTATAGAACCAAGTGGCTCGCTGGACAGTAGATATGTCTTGAATGGGGGACCAGTATATTGGTTTCATTTGGAGGGCCGGCAAGTCGACTGTATGCAGGCGAGAGATGCCGGTAGCAACCTCACACGATTTTCTCAAGCCGTCCAGTAACAAGGACGAGTATTGTATTTCGGATTGTAATTTATCTTGCAAGGCCCTCATTTCCGCACGGCTGTCGCCGATTTGGACATCATCTCTTAGGGGGGTTGTCAAGTCTGGGCGTTCGGCCCCATCGACACGATAATCCATACGATACGATGCGGAGAGAGATGCGGTGCTTCGAAGTGATTCGCTTGGCGTATTTGCGCGGAGAAATGGCTTGCCGGAGATGCCGTCATTGGAGGCAGACAGCTTGGGGGGGTGAAGAACCGGGGTGGGAAGAGCAGTCGCGCGTGGAATCAGATCGCCAGCATCATCTGCAGCATCCCGGCAGGAAGGTAAGATGGCCCGGTCAACAATGGCCGCCGGGCCGGCAGCTGGGCTTGCTGCTACTCCGGACAAAGGCTGCAGTTCTCCAGCCAGAGCGCTACTCGATGCTGCTGGCGAGGGGGCGGGTGACTGCGCCGAAGAGGATACCAACATGGTGCCTGGTTCCGCCCGGCTCTTTTTGGTGCGGTTGAGCGCCAGCATGACCCTCTGCATCGCCTTGTCAACGCTGAGCGCGGGGTTGCTCTGAATAGCGAGTGGGCAAAACAGGGTTCGCAGCTCCTTGTGGGCATCGACGAGCAGCTGCTCGCAGCATACTGGGATGGAGGTTGCAGCCCCTTGCAAGGTAGCCCTGACAGATGTGATGGCATCGTGCTCGGGAGCCTCTTCTTGCAGGTGCTTCAGGCGGTGGCGTGCGGTCAAATTCCGCACCACGATGTCCAGTGTGTCTTCATTCGACTGCGCGAGACGAGGACTGGGGTTGGAATGACGCCTCGCAGCATCATGGTTCTCTCTGCATTCCTTGGAGAAGAGCTGTAGCCATGCTCTCTCAAGCCGGTTGCTATCTGCTTGGGAGAAAGGTCGAAGGGGTAGTTTTATAGATTTGGAGTCGCCAGAAGGCGTCGAAAGAGGGTCGTCGATGGGAACGATAGACGCATAAAAGAACTGCGCATTGCTCGGGGGAATCCCTTCTAGCCAAGCGTCGGGTTGCGGTTGGGGGACCGGTGCAAGGTCACATCCGGACCCGTAGTTGTGCACGCGGGGAGGGCCATCTGCCGGCCGGTTATGCCGTGGGGAGCTGTGCTGTGTAGTCATCTTGGGGGGGGACTGGTAGGGAGAGAGACGCGGGTGTGGGTGTCGAGGAAGGACGCGATAAGGAGGTCGGCGAGGCGGTCGGCGAGGAGGCCGTAAGGCCACTCCAGAGTCTGCAGGGTCAGTTGACGGCTAGGTCCGATATGGTCGAGAACGCGATGTTGAAAGGGGGCGACTGGGGCCTGGAAAGCTGTGAATTTGGAAAAGGAGGCGATAAATTTTAGGATTTGTTGCCAAATTAAATTTTTTTTAAAAAAGGGCAAGGAAGTGATGATGGCGGGTGCCATGGGTGCGGTGGGTGCGGTGGATGCAACAACTCTGTGGAATAGAAGACAGAGGTCTGCGACAGCCTGCAGTTGATCGTGGCCCGTTGAAGGCCGCCTTTTATCGCGGCAGCATTTGCTGTCAAGATGACGTTGCTTGTTGCTAGCTCCAGCTCCAGCCTGTTGGTAAATGGACGGGTCTGGAAGCCTAGGAGCTGGCCTTACGGCTTTAGTGCCTAACTTGCCGGACATGATCTGGCCTAGCCTAGTGTGGACTAACCTGCACCGGCTGATGACCTTAATTTGGTAAACCTTGGAATAATTACGTCGTACTCCGTGCTCTGTTCGTCTTCACATGGTGTCCCTCGTGTAGTCCACACAAGAACAGGCGTGCGGCGTGTCTTATTCTGCCTTTTTTTTTTTTATCTCTAGCTCTCTCTCTCTCTCTCTCTCTCTCTCTCTCTTCTCTTTACTTTTTTCTTTTCTTTTTCTCTTTTTCCTTTTCTTCTTCTTTTTTTTTTTCTTCTTTTCTTTCTTTCTTTTTTTCTTTCTTCTTTATATATATGTTATTTAACTTCTTCGATATCCCGTAATAAAACTACGTAGTTACAAAGAACCCAGGACATAAAAAAAAAACTTTACTTCATAATACTAGCTTAAGTCTGCGCGGCAATTATTTAATATATTGTTACTACTCGGCCTTGAAGTAAAGTATGGCACGATATCAACACGGAGTTCATTTCATTAATCTGGTACTTGGGATTCATTATCTCGCAACCTTAGCAACCAGAATATCGCTTTAATTGGCACTGACCTGCCACCGGCCGCACGCATTGCACTAGAACCCAAAACTGTCCAACAGTGAGTTCGCATCTGGTTCTTCAAACACGGCCGGCGCCATCTTTGGCACCCCGCTTGCTTTCAGGTCCGCCGGCAGCTGGTCTGCCATCTGAGACACAGGCAGGTCTGCAACGACCAATGAGCTCCTGCGCCGAAGCATCTGCAGCGGATGCGAATCGTCCTTTGCTGTCGACGGGAATCGGTTCATGTCCATGTGTAGAAACTCCCAGTTGCGTACCAAGTCAACTCCCAGCAGGTCACAGCCCATGCGGCCATAGAGGCGCGCGCTGTGCAGCACAAGCTCCCACTCTGCCTTAGGCGTAACCTTGGAAGCGCCACGGAGCGTCTGTAGCGTCTTCTGCCGCAGCTGGTCGTAAAGGATAACAAGCGCCGGGTCATCCGTGAGAAACAGCCGTGACTTCATATCGGGAGAGCACGGCGTTTCAACGAGCGTGTACACGGGTGTCTTCATAGCGTACAGAACAGATCAGCATTGTAAGATTCAGCTCATTGTGGGATTGTTATCCTGATACCCACAAAAGCAATGGTACCAAAGTTGGGGGGGGGGGCAGCTTACAATCAACGCCCGAACGGACATGTCTCTCCGGTGCAACATCCAAAATGCCCAGGATGCAAGCCATCTGTTCCCTTCTTGCGCGGCCACGGTAAGAACCTCTTCTGTCAGGAACCGCTTCAACACGGCGCCTTGGTCCCCCTCGTAAACACGCGCAATTGTAACCGCCAGCTGCAGATCCTTGAGCTGGTTGAAGCAGACATTCACCGCGTCCTGAAGGTGGTCTGCGAGTAGGAAAAAAGCCGCGGCGTATTCTTGTGGAGTAAATGTCAGTTACTATGTACACAATCATACCATGGAATATGTTGGGGGGGGGGGGGATTGAGGGACATGGAAAACGCAAAATAAGTGGTTTGAGCAAGAAGCGTGGGATTGAAAAGGGCATAGAGGGGACATAAAGAAAGGGAAGAGAAAAGAAACGAATGACGCACCGAACCGTCTCTTGCTCATCAAAGCATACGCATTTTTCAGTGCTGTAGTCTTCCACTTCGGCTCGTTAAAATTGTTCGCCAGAAGCCTCTGTGTAGCACCTTGTTCCCGGTTCCAAGAAGCCATGCGCCACAAGCCCTGCAGCACCGCTTTCTTTTTGAGCGCTAGGTAGAACAAGCTGCAATCAACCGGGTTCTTCAGCTCACTCTTCGTGTATTCGTTGCGGGCAATGACCTCAAACTGGGCTCTCTGTAGCAGTATACAAAGCATTTGGTTAGCAGCGACAAGCAAGACAATTAGGACAAGTAAGAAAAATAGTGGCAGTCTTACCACAGCAGAGTTGTCTGTTAACCACATAAACATGCCACTCTCCCGCGCATCCTCCCATAGCAGGGACTCATGATGCTGTCGGGACACGAAGTCGACAAGGATATCCTGACTGGTCGAGTGGAACGCCCAGCTGATTTCTCTCCAGCCCATATGAATCTCATTCGTGCGTCCTTTGCGGAGCGCGTGTTGCCGGAAAAAGAGCATATATCGAGAGCCGTTTTCATCCATCGATCTGCGCTGCTTTTCCACCAAGCCGACGCATTCTACTATATCCATGAGCTGAATTTGTTCATGGCCAGAGAGCTGGGGAAGGGCAAAGGTTGTCAGTTTTTCACCGATTGCTTGTGCTATGCTTTCTGTGAAAACATCACTGTCATCGTCAACCGACGGGTCCTGCGCAAGGAGAGACGCATTCGGTCTCTTATCTCTTTGAGACTTTGGCTTCTATTTTTCCCCACCGCATTAACAGTGTTTCCTCGTGAGAAAGGGACATGGGACTGGGGCTGCGAACGTGCTGCGAGCATGTTGCAAACATGCTGCAAAGATCAGCCCCCCCTTTGCAAAGGTGTGATACATACTCGTCTATTCTCGTAGAAGTCTTCTAGGTCCATTCCTAGATAGTCATCGATCACGTCGCCTTGCACAGAAAACTTGAGGATCTTGTGCAGAGACATGAGGATTTGTTGGACAAGTTTGCTCTTGCCCGCCAACATACACTGGCTCAAAAACTGGGGGTGGAACACGGGGAGTGGCCCATTCAACCTCTGAACAACGTCGAAGAGGTCCCAGCTGCGCGTTCGGGTTTGTGGGAGGCGAAGACCGGCGATGAGAGCACTGGGGACGCTATACTGCCTGTCATATATGAGAAGCTGGTTGCCAACCCCAATGACGAGGTTACCATCGCCAAGCCAGGTAGAATCGCCGATAGGGTGTGGCGTTTGTCCGCGTATATCAATCGTTCGGACAACCGCCCATGCTGGACCTTTGTTTAGGTAGTCGTAACGCAGCTGCGACAATAAAAGAACACGGTGTGGAAAACCGACAGCTAGAATAGATTGCGAGTCTGGTGTTGACGTCCAGTCAAGATCTTGAACAGTGTCGTGGCTCTCGAGACTGCTCTCATACTCGAGCTGTGCTCCTTGAATATCCCAGATCGTAACGACTGAACGGCGGTCGTTGACCAAAGCTGCCTTCTTTCGCGTGCTGCCACTGACGAGGGACGGGTCCTGAACGCCCGTCTCCATCGACGAGGTGGACAGCCACTCGACTCGCTTCTCGTTACGATTAAGGCGAACAGTCCAGAAGTCAACCTTGCCCGTTTTTGTGTAGGAGATGGCAACATCGCGAGCAAAGACATCGAGAAAACCAGATATGACGGGGTTCGCCCCGGCAGGGTCAACTGGCAGCACGTATGCCAAGTCTCCAGCATCTCCCAAATCAAATCTGCAGAATTCTCTGACAGAGGGCAAAATCTGGTCGTTTAACCCCAATCTGTGCCGCTGCGTTGGCGATTCGGTAGTCGGAGTTTTTGGGAGAACAATTTCCCACACAACGCCTTGCTTTTCAGAGGTTACTGTAGCAACATGGGCTACAGAACCATCCTCTGCCCTCTCGCGCGGCAGGACTAGCAAGCAAAGTGGCTCGCCAGCGACGGCGTAGCCACAAGAGCCCAGGAGTACTGGGACAGCATTGCGGCAATCCCAGACAGCCAAGCTTGAATCGAACAGAAAGACGACAAAACGGCCTTTTCGCAAAACACATATTCTGCGTATTGGCTTCTGCTCCACAAGAAGGGCTTTTGGTGACAGAGGTGTCCCCTTTTTGCTATGCGTATGGCTCCATACAACACATTCGCCATTATGTGTTCTTGAAACAACGGCACCACCACTGAAGTTGCGGACCATTTTGCGGATGGGCGCCGAGTGGCCTGACCATGTGCTTTTACACCATAGCCGCGGCCCCAGAGATGTCTCGTCGAAGAGGAGGGCTACATTTGCCTCGTAAACTTCGATTTTCCCCGTGAAGTAATGAAGAAGTATGTGGAGGTGTCCGTTGGAGCTGTCGCAAAAGGTCTGTATTTCGACATGATCCGCCCGGGGTGTTGATGGTAGGCCAAGGCTTTGGGAGAAGTCTAGGTCTGGCGAAACTGAATGGGTGATGTTGTAGATATCGTTTGTCCTTTGTGATTTTGTGTCAAGGTTTTCCAAGGAGAGTGCAGCGAGTGCGCCTCGCGCATCGAGGACCAGGCAGATTTCAGAGCTTCGGTTGGCTATGTCGACAAGGTGCTGCAGGGCACCAGCATTCTTCTCGCTGGCCTCGTCACGCTCCTGGACAGCTCTTTCTGTAGCAGCGGACAGATCGCGCCCTTGGATGATAAAGGCCCACTGGACATCATGAGCAAAAGCTCCGTCGCTAAGTGCAGCGGCCTGGAGGGATGCAGCCAGGTCTACCGTGCCCCATAGAAAAAGTTGCTGTTGCGTGGCGCTATGGACATCGGCTTTGGTCCAGATGCGCAGCATGTTATCAACGCAAAACGTGTACAGCACGTGGTCGACGGTGTGGCCGACATGGTAGGGTGTGCGCCATTGCAAATTGGTCACTGGTTGTGGGTGCTGCAGGTAAAAGAAGTCAAATCGAGCATTGTCGGAGTCGAAGCTCAGGCGTCTCCAAATCTTTACGAGGCGGTCGGCGTAGCCCATGCAGGCTATGTAGGACGAGTCGTATGAAAAACTGGCCCGCTGGACGACGTTCCCAAGCAACTTGCGCCATAGGCAAGCAGGAGATGGTCCTGTGCGATATAACGCCAGTGCGTAGTGCCCAACGACGAGCTCTTTCGATGTCCCCCACGATAGCACCATGGGGTAAGGGGCGGCTTCCGTGTTGTCGCCATCGCTGCCGGCCGGCGGTCGGATATCGGGTGTGAAAGTGCACTGCAGAACCCACTGTTGTGAGAGGAAAAAAATTGTTAGCCCGGATCTGCTCACATGGTATCAAATACGAAAATACTAATCATCACCCGGGAAGGGCGCGTAGAGAGGGTGGAGAAATAGAAATAAGTATGTACCCTCAGGGGCCCTTCTGGCACTTTTACGGGTTGATACACACGAACAACTCGGTCGGTGCATGTGGCGATACAGCCTGAAGTCTCGTCAAAGGCCACGGCCTCGAGGGGAGACTCGTCGTCGTCGTAGATGGTCTGTTGCAGGGTTACGTAGTCGCTGAGAATAGCCAGTGCGTTTCCTGTGATGTACACCTAATCGATGGGAAGTTAGCATGCATGGTCTTTTTGCGCAAAGATAGGCACAGTTCGAGGTACCATTCGAGGTACAGTATGGGGCACGGCGTGCGCTCTGCACCTTCAGGCACAGTTAGAGATACATATTAGAGATACATACGATGACGCGCTGGGAGTCCCATAAGCCGGTCGCCAGAGCTTGGAGCCGGGGCTCTGGCTTGCCCGGGAGAACGGCCCTCATTGCTGCCGGAAAAAGTGCGATGCGGGCATTCTGTCAGGAAATAGGATCGGTGTAAAGTGCGCACCCTTTCTGACAGTGGGCAGCGCTGAGGGGGTTAGGAGTCGTTGTCGCGCGATCGCGGGTTTGGGAGACGGCCTTCAAATGGCGCACAGCCCGGTACGTGGCTATTTGGAGCGGGTTCGAGATGAAATGCTGCAAGAAGGCTGGTTGAGCACTGCTGACTGGGTGCTGGGCCGATAGCTGTAGCGTGGGTGTGGACAATACACGAGTGAGGTCGGATGTGGACGATTTGGAGTCAAAGAAGCTTTTAATAAGGAAGAAGCGCGACATTAGGCAAGAATAACGCATGCTGGGGAGCTGAGGTATGCTCTGCAACGTAATACTATATTACGACGTAATACTTGAAAAGTGCACATACCTCATGCAGCGACGAGAGCTGATGGCATTCAAGCATGCCATTGGCTGCAAGTCTGGTTGGTGTGGGGCCCATCGACTCGTTCTAACTAACCTGAGCCTATCCAACTTGTAGCTCGTATGTTTATGCCGTAATTTCATAAATTTATCTAAGGGTTACAGAACGACGAACGCCACTCGACACTACATTGATTAGACGAACATTATTTAGACGAAACATCTCTGTCTACTACATTTATTATGGATATTCTTGAAATCAAAGTATATATTTAGCCATGACAAACATGCATCCGTACCGTTTACGGGTCTGTTGCTACAAGGCCGCAACACAGAGCACGCAGAATTTATCGCAACTTACGTCGCGTCCGCGATGTTCCGACTTTCTCACGCTCTGCGCGAGGATATGTCGCATCACTTCACGTACAAATAGATAAAACAATATCACGGCGGATAACTGAGCGATAGCAGAGCACCCATGACCATATGTGGCTCTGTGCCGCGGTGAAGAGAATGGTATTTCCAATTGGCACGAGGGGTTTTAATCGTATCTTACACTGCGGCGCGTCCCTCTCCGGACCGCCATGGCAGCATACAAGCCGTCGCAACTTCAGCTACGCGGCAGTTACTTTCGGGGTATGTTGGTGACCGTCCCGTTGTCATCGTACTTTGCTTCTAGTTTGGGTTAGCACACGACACCTTCTAGTATGGCCTCCGCTGACCGTCGAAGATGCTTGACGCGAAGCGATCGCCCCTTGTGGGCGGCTGGGACTCACTGAAGAAGGTATACGACAAGGTCACCGTTTCAATGCCCTTCATGTTCAAGTCGTTGAGCATGTCTGGGTCTAGGTAGAAAAACACGGGCATATCCACCGTTTCGCCGGCACTCAGTCGTTGTTCCTCGAAACAGAAGCACTGGATCTTGCTGAAATACGGCGCCACCTGGGCCGGTGTGACGCTGTATGTAGCAACGCCGATGATGTCCTTGTCGCTCTTGTTGGTCGCGGTGTAAAAGGCCAGGGCTGTTTCACCTGGCAGCACACGCACCTCGCGCTGCTGGGGTACAAACTTCCACGGCAGGACATCTGACACGGAGGCGTTGAACGTCACGCGCATGCGCTTGGCATCCGTGACCGGCTGGAGACGGCTTGCAAGGTCGCCGTCTCCGTCACCGCCGATGCCACCGTGGTTTGGGGCTCGAACTGGCTGACCGCCCCATCCCGTGGTTTGGCAGATCTTTTGAAAAGGGACATTTGTGTCAATAGACGTAACATAAAGATGAGCGACGTGGCTCCGAAGAAAGGAGATCGACTCACCATCTTGTACAATGGTACAGAGCCATATGACAGTGCCACGGTGCCGAGGATGACGCTCAGGGTATAGTTCCTGTGTTACCATGCCGTCAGAATGTTTTGTCCGCGTTCGTCTTGCATGAGCATATGGTGGGCGGTGTGTATAAAAGGCCTTCGCGTGCCCGCGACTGCGGAGCAGGGAGTGGCTGCAATTCATCCTACATTGTTGTCCGGTTACGCATCTTGTAGACTGCCCGCATGCGTTCCATACTCGGCGCCGTCTGTTTGGTCGGGGAGGTGTGGTGCTGGGCATGTTCTGCGAATCGCCTGGTCGAACTGGTGAATGGCCGCCGACATGTGGGAGGGACGGAGAGATCGCCGCGACACCGGAGGCAGGGCCGCTGTGCAATTCGCCGTGACGGCCATAGGAATGCGCGTGCTAAATTATCCATGGTGCCTTGTGTGAACAGCCAGTGTAGTGTTGAGGCTTCAATCGCTTGTGGTCCTGTGTAGTGAATATATCAGGTGAGGTTTTGTGGAAGTCGCGCTCTGGCGTAATACGGTCGGAGCATTGATTACTACGTAAGTACGGAGTAATTACGTGGGAAAATTTCAGGCCTGCATGTGCTGAAATAAACTTAGTGTGACAACACAATACGGGGTGCTTTCTGTTAGTGGGCCCAGGCTGCGCGCCGTGGTAGGTTATTTAGCAGCTACGGATCTTTGCGGGCCAGGAGGCGAATAAGTATTCACAGTCAGTGCGACAAACGTCGTAAGATACGAACAACCATGTAAGGTACGGGGTACGATGTATGTTTACATACGTTGTCGGTCTGTGCTGATGGCAAACAATGGGCGGTTGAGTGTGTATTGCAACTACGTAAATCGTGTCTTTGCATGATCTGCTGCTGCTACAATGAATTGTGAGAGGCTGTGCTTGATATTTTCTAAAACCCAAACAAGGTAAAAAAGGTGAACAGAAGGGAGATTAGATTACCAGAGAGACAAAAGGCAATATAAAAGTGAAAGCTATTCCCGTACCTATTTCAGAACCCCAAACAACACAATACAATACCATGCAGCGCGTATAGAGGAAACCGCAGAATATGACGTGACAGGGAGGCAATACGGTGTAAAATGACATATGCGAACAAGGGTCAAAAGAAAACCACGAGAAACAGACCGATGCACACAAACATAAGAAAAAACGCATCTTCTTTATACCAAAGAAGCCCAAGTGTAATCTTCCGACATCCAAGTGCGGGAGAACAGAATACACACAAACAAACGCACACCAGAGATGAGAGTTCATTGGGAAATGAATTCGAAAGAGTCACGAACAGCCGAATCCAATACTACAGAACTACTAGCTTTGAGATGAGAGATGTATTGCATTGCATTGCTATGGCAAAGCGACCAAACGCCAGGGGCAACTGCAACGAGACACTGTACTGTACCGTACGCTGTGTATCGCACTGCATCCGTGGAGTCATTGCGTGGCAGCAAAATACGACCTTTTGCCGGGTCACTCACTGATACATCGTACTGTCCCATGGCGGTACAATCACGACAGCCTCTTGTACCCACGAGCCCCGGGATGGTTTCAGTCTCAAGCTGCTTTCATGGCTTTCCCCCCACGTGTATTGTTGTGGGTCTGGGTGTTCAGCTGTGGTCGACCACGAGCGACCCGTGACACGCCAAAGAGCCGCTCCAGCATTCCTACAAGGCACACCTGGATAGTCCACAGCACGATGCGCAGCAACCGATCGGCAATACCGGGTTCCGGGGAGCGGCCACGGCTGTATGTTGAGTCGACAAAGTCAAAAGGCAGCGTTGCCCCCAGATGCTGCGTTGCCACGGCTAGTCCGCTGCTGAATCCGTCTTCATGAAATCCGTACTTGGTCCATGCCCCAGCATAGCTGATACCACGCTTGTTTTGAATACGTGGCAACAGCTGCTGGGCGCGTACAGCCGCGGCTGTGAACAACGGGTGCGTGTAGCTGTAGCGTCCTTGGACGGTCTCGGCGTCTGGTTCTGACAGCGGATTGAGCGTCACAAGGACGTGCCCAAAGGTGTCGGTTGGGATGTGTTGGAGAATGTTCATATTGTACGTCAAGGAGACGCGGTCAACAACTGTACCAGCCTGGCCCGCTGGCGAGGAGAGCGAAAGATAGTTCCAGCTCGCCCAGGCCTTTTGGGAGGCTGGCAACATGGAGACGTCCGAGTGCAGCACAGCGTCGTTCCGGGAGGTGTGAAAGCAGGACATGATGTCTTTTTCTTCGTCAGTGGCCGATGCGCCAATAATTTCAAAGGCCTCGTCACCGTGCGTAGCCAGAATAACGTGGTCGTAGACCTCGGACTTTTCGCCACCTAGATGCAAGCGGATGCGGCCGTCTTGCTCATTTTCCACAGATTTTACAGGGGTGTTGAGGAAGATATGGCTTGACGGGAAGTCCTTCAAGACAGCATCAATATAGGTCCTAGACCCAGCGTCTATTGTGAGCCAGTCAGGGCGACGGGCTACAGTTGACAAAAGATGGTGATTCCACCTTTACATATAAGGTCAGCAAGCATTCGAAACTCGGGGGCCAGTCAAAGACGACTGTTCAATACATACAGAAAACGGACGAGGGTCGTGGCTGGAAACTCTAGCGAGCACTTGTCCGGGCTGGTGCTCCACACGGCGGCGGTCATGGGAATAAGATAGTCGTCCCGAAAGGCGTCGGAATAGCTTTCGCGATCCAGGTACTCGCCGATAGACTCACCAGGTGCGGCACTGGGCGCGAGTCCATTCGCGGAGTCGTCAACCCTAATGAGGTCCAGCGCAAACTGGTTAAATCGAAAGACATCAAATAGGAGACGCCACATGCGCGGAGAGAATACGTTGCCACGCTGACAAAACACCGCATCCAAGTTGGTACCGGACCACTCAAAGACCCCTCGATCGCGGCAGACACTAAATGTCATCGGCGTCGGAATGGCAGCCACGCCGACCTGGTTCAAGAAGTTCAAAAAGTTTGCTAGTCGAGTGATAGAACCAAGTCAGCGGTTGAATATGGCGTTGCGGCCATGTGAGGGCCTGCTAGGAGACGGGGACATAGCTTACGGTATGTTGCGGTATTCATCACAATAAAGCCAGTGTCCACCTTGGTGGTGTATTTGCTATGATGCCAGTCCACGGTGTTGGTATGGCCACCGGGGCGGTCTGCGGCCTCGTAGAGGTATACATCGTGTGCCGTTGATTTGAGGGCCCAGAGAGCGGCAATGCCTGAGCACCCAGAGCCAACAATGGCCACTTTTTTTCTAGGGATGCTGTTAGCCGTCATCGTTGAGAGACAGAAAATCCAGCTTGACGGGAGAATGTGATAAGGAAGCCCGTTGTGTTGTCGGCCGGCGGTGATGGTGAGACGAAATAAGGTATTGGGCATGTGGAAGCCGGGTCGGCATGGGCTCTCCAGCCCTGGCGTGTACGGCCAACGTTCTATATAAGGCGGGAAGCCATCCGGGAAGCTACCGAGCTCGAAAGCCCAATGCGCAACTCAATTCGATGCGCGACGTGCAAAGTAGTCGCCCAAGATCTCGTGGGCTGGTGCTGACGTAGGGCTATCAGACTACTAAGGGGACGTTGGATACTGCTAGTTTGTCACTAGATCGTATGTCGCAGATGGTGGCCGCTAGCTGACATCGACCTCGATCGTGCAAAGTCGCAACGAAGAAGACGGGGCCCAGAAGAAAGGAATGAATGAATAGCATGGGTTGACCGGAGCGGAAATAAAAATACCTGGACTTACGAGCTTTGATCTGCCATGGGAAGCTGTGCGGATGCTGCCGAGCTGACAGACAAGGCGCAGAATAGAAAAAAACTAAGAGAGGAGGGGAACAGAAAGTCGGGACAGAGAAGCGAATATCGCGGGACGGCTCGATGCCATTCACGGTACGGGTGGCGGGCTATTGGTAAAATGTGGCAAAAATGTTGCGTTCAAAATACAATGGACGCTGATGCTTGCAGGCCGGGAACATCTGTCCCGTAGACACAAAGTAGTATACTTAACGTTGGCTATATACGGGAAACTTGGGCACTGGATACGGCGTAGGCCGTGCTGCGTGTCGCGCTCGGAAGACAAGTTTGAAACGGTTTGACACCCCTCTCTTCAAAAGAGCCTTGTTTGACACTTGTTGTTGTACGCGCTTTGACAGAGCGCTGCAGCAACTGACCGTGCAAGGCTCGTCGATGCCCATTTGCCGTTACCTCCTTTGTTGTGACCTCCTTTGTTGTGCTGTGTGTTGTACCGTGGAGCGTGTCATGAGAGTTACGGGGTACGAACACGGTCGCGTAAAGTCGGAAGCCACATGATCACACGATGCAGATTGGAGTAGAGGGCTGTCGAGTAGGCCGAGCGCAAACACAAACAGTGCCAGCTCGCGTTGTATATTGATCGCGAGGCTCCTAGGAGCTGAGACCAGACGACCCAAGCATCTACCGGTGAGCGACGCTGTGGCCATCTGTAGCACACCCTGATGGGACTGTCATAGAAGATTAACGACGTATTATTACCTGTTGGTCTGTCGAAGCTCAACGGGACTGGATAAGCACTGCTGTGAAAGAAAAAAACACAATTGCCATATCCAATTCTTTAGAAGCACCGCCACAAAAAATTCATTTCGTAGATCAATCTCCCCTTGTTATACAACCCGCTGTGCTTGCAGAGCATCCGAAGAAGCCGTAGGTGCGCAGCGAGCCTGTTATCTGCATTTCAGGGTGTATCAACTTTGAGGAGAGAAAGAGGAAAGAACAGAAATTTGTTCGATGGCAGAAGAAATTTCAGCGCCTTTTAAGTGCAGGATTTTTTACCCCGTATTATGTAATATTCATGTACGTCGTAAGTACGTCGTATGTGTCTAATAAAGAAGGAGTCTCGAAAGAGCGTTAGGTAACTTTTATGGGTCCAGCTAAAAAGTGGGTGGCCTTGACGGCACTGTCCCATTACACCAAAGTCCCAACGCGTCGAAGGATTCGAACAAATGAAATATCTCTTGTGAGGAGTTTGAGATACCCGCCGAAAAAAAAAAACCAAGAAAGGAATAAAAAATAGAGAAACGATAGGTACGACATAACCTGCAACGCATGGACGACCTCAGAAGAGATCAAATGGGACACCAAGTCTTGTCATAACACGCTGTGCTTGAGGCGGAAAAGGCCTTGTTGGAGCTGACCGCACCTTTCGCGTTTTGCGACTCAGAACGACGGCCCGCTTGACACCTCGTTGACTAAGTCAATATCGCCCTCTGCGGAGCTCGACGTTTTGGAGCCCAGCGCTTCCTTGTTGACAACCCGCCCGAGATGGAAAATGATGAAAGCGATGGTGACGACAATCATCGGCAGCGAGTCGAAGATGCAGAGCCAGAACTCCTTCTTCTGCAGCTCGCCGTCAGAGCCCTGTGCGTACTCCGCCACACGATACACGGACCGTATGAGAATCATGGCGCTGCTGATGTACAGTGCACACAAAAGTCCCTGCCACGGGGCCTGTATGATTTAAAAACCGGCGCGTGGGGTGCTGCCGCATACGCTAGTGGAAGACGGCCGTGACAATAATGAAAAGGCCAAAGAAAAGAATCTGGATGGCTAGGCCACCGACGATTATCTAGTTGGCCTTTTTGCCTTGTTGACATCCGACTATGTCTTTGCTGCCGAGAGCAGTCCCGCGCCAGCACCTTGTGTAAAAACAGAAAGCACGTCACCAGTGACAAACACCTTGGTGATCCATCTCGGCTTGATGATTGCTTTACTCTTGCCCTGCAACACGAGCACAAGCCGGCCGAGGATCATGTAGACAGTTGCGGCCATCAACGTTGGCCTGAGAAGGATTAAAAGCGACTGGACGATGTACGGATTTGGGGTAAAGTCTGGTGCCCCTTTAGAGGATAGTGCTCGGCCAATGTAACCGACAGCTTTGACTATCATGCCGCCACGGCCTGTGAGTAGATGATTCTTGGATTTTGGATCGAAGCAAACACGGCTGCATTCAATTTACAGAGACAGCCGAGGACAAATGGGATGAAGTACCATGTCCTCTTTATGGCTATCCTCGTCACATGGGAGATGGTCATGATGAAAAAGAGCACACTGAAAAGAACGGCCGCAGCGAGATTCGGCTTGTAGTTGTAGAAGACAAACGCCTTCTTGACATCGTCACCGGCCATCTCGTCGCCTTAGGGGGTAAAAAGGATGGCCCGTAGTTGAAATGCGAGAACCAGAAATTTGCTGCAGCGAGATGCGGATGTCGGATTTGCGATTTGGGATGGTGTTGAGAATGATCATCGACAGTGCTGTATGTGTGTTGTCTTTATGGGACGAGGGGGGTGTCCTATATAAGAACCTCCTTCCAACAACAGGCAAATGCTTGGCATCGAAGAGTATTGGATGCTGTTGATATGATGTTGGCAGGATCGATGCGGCTGTGCTGATCAAATAGGACGGAATCATAGATGTAACGAGAAACCTTTCACTCCTTTGAAAGTTACGCAGTGTCGGGCCCTTTCCTGTCATGGGCCTCGATACAATTTGGATTCTTTTAAAGTCCCAAAAAGGAGACGTGGCGGGTTCCATCAAGATCTAGGCCGATGACTTTTGCCCGACGTCCTCGTCATATTCTTTTACTGCAAACTGCGCCCGTATCATAATTAAGGTTGCTGCTTCAGGACGGAATCAAAAGCAACGACAAGCGTCAGGAGCCGTCAGGAGCAATCAGTGCGTTGCCTTGCCCAAGCACGCGCGCGCCGAGATGCGTAAGGATGACAGCCTCCGTACCTGTCCAGTAGTAGCCGAAAGTAGCTAACTACCATCCCTGAACGTTGAAGTAAATATTGTCGTACCGCGTACTTGGGAATAATGTGAAAGCGTGTAAGTACGGCGATGTTTTACGGAGCTAGGTCGGCCACAAGCCAATGGCGTAATAGTGCGCTTCCAAATCGAAGTTTCTTCTCATCGTGGCGCGGCAGGGCGTAGGTGAGCCGAAAGCCAAGACCAGCCGTTGGCTTGATTCCAAGGATAAAATAGGACCAGTGAGACCATTTGTTGAAAATCCTGACGTTCTTGTTTGTGGCAATTCAATGCTGATTGGGAAAACCCCATGTAGATTGCTTACGCCTCGCAGGCTGTATTGCTGCAAAAGAAACTGTATGTAGCCACAACCTGTGGGAAAGTTTGCTATTATATACATACCCATGCGTCACCCAGAATGCCTGTTCGAGGCTTGCTGTATGTTCCTACCCCGAGCCTTGATATCATATGCAGGCGCGGGCTCTGGCACGCCGTATGTAGTAAATGATGGTAATTTAAAAAAAAAAAAAAAAAAGAGAGAGAGAGGGTAGCCGCCGGGTACTCAGTACACCGTACGCACGGCCGGGTGTCTCCCGTTCAGCGTAGCCCGTCTCGAAGCATCGCAAAGGGCCACTCGAGCCAATGGGCCCACTCCGGCCCCAGGAAGTCCGAGACACTGTTGAGCATATAAACACCGGCATCGCCCACTTGCCAGTTATCGCGCGACTGGTGCAAAAGCACAGCGTACCAGGCCATGACTGCGATAGCCTCTGGTCTATGCGCTTTTAGTAGGCCACAAAACTCATCCGGCAAGAAGATGCCCCAAATGTACGCGATCTGATGAGGGCTCTTGCCAGGCGTAGGGTTGGTGACACTGTCGAAGGCGAGCTGTAGATAGTGGACAGCACTCCGGCACGCCTCCTTCTCCGATGGCGCGAGGGCCGGCGTCAGCTGGAGTAGCCGCCGTAGCGCATCGCAATGGTGCCCGACGGTGGCAATGTCTCGATCGGGTGTTGCCCATTTCATGATGGGCCGCAGGTCTGACTCAAGTAGCTGCGGCCACGCTTCCTTGGACACCACTCGTATGCCTTTTTGCAGAAGCACACTCTGGACAAACCGGTCCACGAAAGAGAAGAAGTCGCCGTCCCGGTTGGCAAGAACGTCAATAAGTGCGTGCCGGTTCAGGATGGATGAGAATAGTACAGAGGCCACGCAGTTGCTCTCGTCTACTGACCCCGTGGCGTTAAACATGGCAATGGCCTTGGTCTGCAGCTGGACCGACTGCCTTATAAAAAAGTCCCGCCTGTCGGGGTGCAGCATGCTGAGGTGTCGCGCAGACACCGCGAGACACTCGTAGAGCAAAAAGGGAGACTTGACGGCTTCCCTGACAACAACCCGGTTGCCCATCTCGACAAGACTTGCGTCCAGCTCCGGCGATGTTGTGGCTATGGAGAAGTGGAATGCCAGCTCGGCATGGGTCACGTTGACCGGCTCGTCTTGGTCACCGGCATCGTGGGCGCCTGTGACGTGTGGAGTCTGTGGCGCGCTGGTGTGTGGTGTTGTATGGGGGCGTGAGAGGGCAGATGCGGGCGACACTCCTGGTGTAACACCCTCTTCTGTTGTTCTCGTGGCTAACGATGGTTCGGTGTGTGGACTTGTTGTGTAGACAGGTGAGGAGCTCACGGCTTTTGCAGGTGTCGCCGACGATACGGCATGCTGTACGCGTGAAGAGACTTGGGAGTCCACGTATTGGCACTGTCGATGGACCGTTGTGCAATTGGCGCAACTGGGTCTCGACTCGTCACACTATGAGGGAGCATTGCATGGTAAGCATGGTGTTTTGCAACTGGAGCGAGGCTCCGCAGGATGCACGAGAACGGAGCGGTCACTGCTGGCCACCGCAACTCACGAGTCATGACTCAAGAATCACGGCTCAAGAATCACGGCTCACGAGTCGTTTTTCCTATTTCATTTTGGGGCTCAAGCGGGCGCAACAAACCTTCATGTGCCGCCTCTTGCACTCGATACAGCCATTCCGGGATTTACGATGGCCACGACGATGCATTGTGGATGTGAGGCAGGGCTGATTGGGTCGGATACAGACGGGCGTTTCCGTGTGCAGGGGACTCGGACATAGACGCGGGCGATACGCGGATTCAGATCAAGACAGTTTTTGGGGCCAACCTTGTTTGACATATTTATTGCTTGGGAAGCGCAATTGGCGTAAAACGTACTCCATACAGTAGTCAAGAAAGGATGCCCCAAGTGCATCAGCCACAGCTAAAAGCATCTTTCCTCTTTTGGCTTCTCCCTTTCTCCCTTGTTTCCACCCTTCATAACGTGCTTACGAAGTAATTACTCAGTAGTACGTCGTAAATTACTAGTAATTGCAGTGATGAGAAGGGACGCGCCTGCTGGGAACCTTGCCCATACGCCCGGGGAAAACTCCATCTTGCCTCTGCATCCGCGAACCTTTTTTTCACTCAGAGCCACCATGCCGAACTCACTAACAAAGCCTAATAATGTACATACAGCGCATTACGCAGTAAATATACAGATTCGACGGAGTATGGGATCTGCAGAGGCATGTACTCCGTACGTACGAGTGGAGCTCCTTCTGGCTGCGCTCTTAAGCTCTCAACGCTACACCGCAACAGGAAGGGACATGTTGGAATACGCGTATGGAGCCTCGCTATGGAGTACTCCGTACTACTGAGTAATTACATACGAGAAGTAGGTATGCCATATTCCGTACACAGTATTACTCCGTACTACTCTACAGTTCCATGGAAATATTTGACCTCAACGAAGGCTCGACGTCCAATTAAACATGAGCCACAAGGCTGAGCGTAGAATGGGGAACTGATTCGCCAAGAGATACAATTTGTAGCAAGCATTGCGTCTGGACTAATTGCATTACTATGAGCACCTGTCATATAACGGCCACTGTTGGAGCAGCCGTTCCTAGCTGCCAGAAACCCATGCTCACATAGTACAGTCACGTGATAAACCAGGCTGCCGCATGACCGGCCAAGGACCAAGCGCTGTCGTCAGCGGAAAAATGTGGCGCATCCGAAACCAGCCTTTGCCATCTCTCTCGACAAGTAATTACGACGTACTTGCAACCTCGAAACAACAAACCATACCATCAAACCCATTAAGATTAACGCCACGCCTTTTTCCCCCCACGAACGACACGCTCACCTCCCAATCTGCCGCCCGTTCGCCTCCTACTCTCCTCCATCCACTCTTAGCTAACCAACGCGACCACCACCCCTTTGCGACGTACACCATGGCCAACCCGCTCGACACTGATGCCGGCACGGAGCTGTTTAGCAGCTACGAGGCTGAGTTCCGGCTTGTACAGGCCGATCTCACCCAGAAACTTGACCAGATCCCCGATTTGTCGGGCGAGCCAAGGAAGGCGGCCATCGCTCAGGCCGAGCGCGCCGTAGAGGAAGCCGATGAATTGGTAAGCGGCCGGCCTTTCCAATCGTGGGGCCCTGTGCACACAGCCAATACACATGCTAACTTCTTCCTCTTGATAGATTAGCCAGATGAAGCTCGAAAAACAGAATATTCCCTCCTCGAGCCGCATGCGCGTCAACCAGCGCTTCCGCAACTATGAATCGGATGTCGATGGATACAAGCGTAAACTGCGTGGTCTGGCGGATGACCGCGCTGCTCTGTTCGGCAGCCGGTACTCTGACAACCCGAACAGCGGCGATGTCCAGCTGGAACAGCGCCAGCAACTGTTGTCGGGCACCGACCGTCTGGACCGAAGCACGCAGCGCCTTAAGAACAGCCAGGCACTCGCCAACGATACAGAAGCGATTGGCGCAAGCACACTCGCCGATCTGGAGCGCCAGCGCAATGTCATCCAGCACACGACGGACATGCTGCTCGAGAGCGAAGGATATGTCGACCGCAGTGTCAAGACGCTCCGGGGCATGGCGCGTAGGTACTGTGACCCCGATTACCGTCCCAACTCCGCAGCCGACATGGCTTATTGAAGTGCTCTTTTCTAACGTACTTTTCTTGGCTTTTAGGATGGCTACGAATCGGGTGATTACGATTGCTATAATCACGGTTCTTGTTCTTCTCATTCTTGCTGTTATCGTGAGCAAGTTCAGATGATCGTACACTTTCTTTTCGATTTCGCCTTTCTTTCCATTCGTTTCAGCGCGCAACGCAACCAAGCCAGAGCCGCACGGAGTGCACGGAGTTTAGTTTTTATCGCTTCACCGCATCATTTATTTATTTATTTACTGTGTCTGTTCTTCGACTACTTCCCCACTGCTCTCATTCTTTGTCTTTTGTCCTTCCGTTTTTGTCTTCCATCCTTCTTTTGACTTGGCCTGCTTTTTCAATTACTGTCCCAGAAGTACCCGAACATGTAGTGTATTTTACATTTTTTATCTTTTGTGACTTCCTTTGTAGATGCAATGCTCTTCGTATAAACATCGTACAGGGTGTTTTTTATAGGTTTTTTTGCAAACCATTATATTTCTACTTGCATGAACAGCCTCTTTTGTTAGTGACTTAAGTGTAATATATCGCGAGTGTATGAATCTGAGTGCAATAGACAACAATGCTAACTTTTTACCCCAAAAAACAACCCAATAAAAAACTGAAAATATCTGTAGTTTATCATAAAGTGCTCAAACGGACCAAAACAAAAATGATGCCAAATTTGCCACATGCTTTTCAATGTTTCTGCGGCCATGGTTTCGCAACCCGCCCGCCTCCCGATGAACCACCCTTCCGCTTGTCCTCACCGAGGCCCTTTCTACCAAACGAAACACGTCCGCTGCCAGACCGGCCATGGCCACGTCCATTGTTTCCGCTTCGACCCCCTTTGCCGCCACCGCCGCGAGGAGAAACACGGCTGCCGCCTGGACTCTTGTCGAGCTTCGCTTTGATTGCAGCGGCATCATCCTCATCCATCGCGTCGTCGTCGTCACCTCCCTGGCCCTTTTTGTTTGACCACTTGAGCTTGCCGCGCAATCCTCTCTTGGCCACATCTTTGCCTGAAACAGCAGACATATAGGCGTTGATGCCGCTCGTGCCGCCATCTTCTTGGTCAATATCCATGCCATCGAGGTCGCCACTGGCATTTCCATTTCCAACGGCACCCTCACCCAAGACAAGTTTGCCATCGACATTGAACTTTGCCTTGCCGGGGGCGGGCTTCCGCGCCTTCATTGGCCGCGTCGATGAGATGCTGGCCATTGCCTTGCGATCCAGTAGATCCAGCGGCTCACCTTCCTCCTCAATGATATAGGCCTGTCCGCCCTTGCTGCCACGCTTCTTGCCCTCCTTGCCCTGCCGGTCTGCGGCGGCATCATCGCCATCGTCGTCTGAGTTGTCCGAGTCACTGCTGTACAGCGCCTCGTCGAAACCGCTCTCGAAACGGCCACCCTGGGCCTTCTTATGGTCTCCTGCATCGCCATCATCGTCGTCGCTGTCGTCACCCGCCTCATTTGCGGCCTTCTTCTTTCTCTTGTTGCGCTCCTTGGTTTTCCGGATATTGGTGATCAGTTTGCGATCCGCCTCGGGGCAGTACTTGTTGACAACATCGTATCCAAAGCGGCGGACCATACGATCAAGAATGTGCTTAACCTTGGCACGGAAGTGCCCCTTATGTTCATGGCTCCAGCGCATCAGGTTGGGGATGAGGGTGGGGAGGCGAACGCGCACCATCTCGATTGGGAGGCTGATCGTGCAGACCTTTGCGAATCCCAGGACACTGGCGACAATCTCCCGATTGTTGGATGTCAAGAACAAATCAACAGTCTGGACAAGATCGCCAAGGGCCTGTTTGTCGAGAAGGCTGTGGAACTCGTACAAGATGCGCGTGATAGCCGTGATGGAAGCAGAAATCATATGTGGCGTAGACCCAGCAAGACCGGCGCTGACCATGGTGAAGAACTCTTCAATGCTGGCAATGACAGATGGCGCATCGTCGGCCATGCTGGGGATTTTGCTGTTGTCAATCACAGCGCCACTCGCGCTCTTCATCTTCTCTCCCATAATAACAAGCAGTTCGAATGCCGCAGTACGGGCACGCTCATTGTGTTCCTTGCAGCTGATGACGACCTCCGAAAGTGTGGACGGGATGAAGTGCAGGGCATCGTTGGGGATCAGAGGGAGAAGTGCAGCCAGTGCCGCAAGACGCTCTCGCCGGGCAGGGGCGGACACACTATCAGCGCTTGCCAGCATCAGGTTCTGCAGCTCTTCATGGCGTTCTGTGAGAGCGGCCTTGCCAATCTCGGATTCTGCGAGCCGAGGAATCAGCTTGTAAGCCTTCTTTTGCAGCTGGGGGTCGTCTTCCTTGACAACGGCCAATGCAGCAATCTCAAACAGAGTCGAGTAGCTCTCTCTTGGGAGGTGGAGTGCCATTGTGATCACAAGGTCGATGAGGGTGTGGCTCGTTGATGGGACCTGTGCGGTCGACTTCTGCGCATCTGCCTTCACTGACGTGGGACCCGTTTTCTCAACTTCCTGGAGGGCAGAGGCGAGAAGCTTGCAAACCTCGTCGAATGACTTGACCAGATCTGCTTTGGGGGTCACGCTTAGGAACGCATTGATTGTTTGCAGAATCGGACCACGAGACTGTGCCAGGGTCTGGCCGTAGACATTGAAGAGGACGGCGAGGTACTGGCTGGCAAACGAGGCAAGGTACTTCAGATTAGCAGTAGCCTCTGCTTTGGTGACTCGACACTGAACAAACAAGTCTTCCTCCTCTTCAATCGAGGCAATCATCTGGTTGGACTCAATTAGCGTCTTCAGTGCCCGGCAGATGTCGAACCGCAATCCAACCTGCTGGTAGAGAATATTTGCTAGAAGCTCGCCAAAGGCACCATCGAAGGAAGCAGCCAAATCCAGCGGCAAGTCGCAGAAACCGGGGAAAATAGACCAGATCTGTTGAACAATCGTCTCGAAGATCTTAATCTCCGTCGTCTTCTCAGCGTCGCCGTTGTCGAGAACATGCTGGAACATGGCGTTGCTGAGAGGGACAAACTCCGTTTTGAAGTCAGCCAGCTTTGTGTTTGTGGTGTATTCTCTGAAAAGAGGGAGAAGCCATGCCCGGCCGGGTTCGTACGCTGACGGCTGAAGAAGGTTGTGAGGCAGGACCTTGAGGATGGACGCGGGGCCCATGGCACGAATTGCATGGCCGATAATCTTATCGACCTCCTTCTTGGCAGCAAAAGATTCTCTACCCCGGATGTCACCAAGAGTTCTGGTCATCTCGAGGAGATAGGGATCCGCCTGCCACCGGAAGGCGTCAAACATGGCTGAAAGCACACCGTACACTTCTTCCGTAGCTAGTTGATACCGGACACCAAGGAAATCCTCACCGATCTTGGCGATCTTAGCCAAGATCTTCTCATCATAGATTGAGGGTTCGAGGATAGCCTGTTTTGGGATGCAGTTGGCCAAGAATGAGATCAGGCACTCGGAGGCAGAAATGCGAATGTTGCTAGACGGAGATTCGAGGTAAGGGGAAACCAGATTAAACAGCTCTGGGATCTTGTAGAATGTATCTTCAGGCTCGACCTGCGCCGACACATCATACCCGCGAGACACAATAGCGATCCATGGGGGAAGCAGCTGTGTGTCATTGGGAGCCGGGCGAAGCTCCGAAATGATGTCGAGAAGACGGCCGAGCTTGGATGAGGCGATCTCATCGCTCATGCCCTGAAAGATGATTTCGAAAACCTCGAGAACTGCAACAGACATGTGGTCATTGCCGCTCCGGGCAATTCCCAGGAGCAGCTCGCAGAGGGGCTCGATTTTCTTGCCCGGCCAGCCGGTGCTCGACGAAGCAATGGCACGAACAAGTTGTAGGGCACGGAACAAGTTCGGGTCGTTGGTGGACTGTCCGTCGCCGCGCTTGTCTTTCTTTTCCTGGACGGCTTGCTGGGCAAGGTCTTTCAGGCCAGCCATTGCGGTCTCGGCGCACATGCCACTAGCCGGGTGGTCCAAGGTCGGGCCTGGCGGTGGGGTATCCAGGACTTTCCGAAGAGCCTCCAGTGCCCTCTTTCTCACCTTCGGGCGGGGGTCGATTGACAGGCTGAGAAGACCAACCACTGCCCGGCGGGGCGTGATCTGAGTGGCCGGGAGTTCCCAAGCTGCGGCGTTCTGGGCCAACAGCAGCGACTCTAGGCACCCGATGCATGGGCGAAGGAGCGGTGCGTCGGCATCTTGCTGGACGAATATGGGGGCCAATGCCGAAAGGATCTGCGTGAACTTGGCACGGAGGATACCATGCGGCGTATAGGGCGTCACAAGGTCGAGAAGGTAGATGACGGGCGTTTCCAGGCTCTTCTTGGACGCGTCCTGGCCGAGAAGGGCAAGGAGGGCTGCGAAGTACGCTGTCGGTGTGGCCTCCTCTTTCTGCTCTTCGAGGGTCGCCTCGACTGCCTTGAGGATGATGGCGGTCTGGGAGTGCAAAACAAAAGTTAGCTGTTGCTGCGGCGGCTAAAATTGGCATACCGAAAGATGCAATCGTACCTGTTTTTGACTTTCAAGGTTCGGAGACCGAATCTTGTCGAATCTCTCTTCCAACGTGAGTTCTGCCATGTTGAGAGCTCTTGGTGGTTGAAATACAAGTTTCGAGACAGATGAAGGGGGAAAAGTTTAGACTTAGCCAGTGGCATAAAAGTGAAGCGGCGACAACTTTTTTTTTGGTCTTATCTTATCGGTGTAAAAACTGTGCCCGTCCGCGCTATATCGTTAAGAGTGGAGCGATGATTAAGCATGATCACACCCCACCATCACAAGGCGATCGCAATGGACTTTGTCAAGACGAAGTGCTATTTGCGACCGTTGATAGAGGATGATAATACTAGGTGCGATATCAAATGCGTCTTAAATTTGTGCGCGTTTCTTATGACTTTGAAAATGTTTTCTTATTGCTGGGCCATTTCAAAGAAAAATAAAGGTAAAAAACATCTAAGATATGACGACTGTAAAAACTGCAATCAGCAGCAGATGGACCAGCCATGAGGAGAATAAAGGTCAACAGCCTTGCTTGCAATACAATAATCTATGAGAACTCGTTATCCGCCTCCTCGATCTTTGACTTGATCTGCAGAAGAACTGTCGTTTTCCACTTGTCCAATTTGCTCATCTGGTCATACTGGAAGAGCTTCTCGGAAAACTTGTCTGCATCGCCAGCCTCAATCGACTCTGTTAAATCGACAAGAAGCTGGTGCTCCCGGGTCGTGCCAAAGCTGGGGTCCATGTCCCGGTATTTTTCGAGCGCACGTTGCACAGAGATGATGTCGCCGGTGGCCAGGTGGCAGAGGCCGGCCTTCAGTAGATACTCCTTAACAGAGTAGCGCATGAGGTTGCTCGAGATGGACTTTTGGGCCACACGCTCGAAGATCTCAATTGATTTGTAGTAGTCCGGCTTATCTGTAACGGCGGAGAGCTCGGCCACCTTAAGCCAGTTCTTGTTTGCCAGCCTATACGTCCCCAACAATGTTAGTATGCCAATGACTTGTGCATGCGTAAGGAGAAATGGGATCAAGATCAATAGGGCGGCGGCACAACTTACGCTTGAGCGCCGTCGGTCTCGTACCAAGCGGCCGCCTTTTCGTAGCTGGGAAGCGCACGGTCTGGTGTCTGGAGTTCCTCGTAAAGCTCGCCTAGGTCCTCCTTCTGCTTTGCGGCCCGCCGGAAGTTGCCGTTGGAGGTGTAGTATTGGATGGCGTCTTCGAGACATCTAGCAGCATCCTCTGGGCTCTTCTCGCGGTATACTTTGAAGGCACTGAGCAGCGAGTTTGCGGCCTCGTCTGGTTCGTCGAGCTTCTGTCTCTGGATTGGAACGGCGGCCTCGAAAGCTTTTCCGGCCTCGCGGTCTAACGTTGTGTGCAACCGCCTTGTTAGCAATGCGATAGTTTATAGACTGGTTTCAGTAACCCACGGAGCGCGCAAGGCTGTGGTGAGCTTTGAAAGTTTTCAAAAGTACATACTCAGATTTTGCATCCGAAATGCGTTGGCAGCTTGGACGTAGAGGTCTGCGGCATCCCTGTACTTCTGCTCACGACCACCGAAAAATCCAAACCCGGTACCTGCGCTGGCCAACATCTTGTCGGCCTAGGGTGTTGATCCAACATGTTAGAGCCTTGCTTATTTTTCGTCTTTTGGCTTCGAGGCAAGCCGTGCTGCCAAAGGCGGCTTTGCTGCTGCTGCTCGCATCAATGGGGCATACGGACCTTTTGCAGAATGGCATGGGGATCTTGTGACATCGTGACTGCTGTGCTCTCGTATTTCTAGGGTGTGCGATCGTGCGATGGTCAATAGTAATGGTGAAGTCTAGATATGCAGAGAGTTGGGCTGCGATATGATGTGCTGATGTTGGAGAGGAACACGAATGGCTGAACGTTGGTCGCCTGGCAGGACGACTAAATCATGACGACTCCCCCAAGCCGTGACTCTCACTAAAGGCGGGGCAACTCGCGTTTCGTATAGTTAATAGACAGTGCACGTTGGTAAGGCACCGTGTGGCGCACGGCCCTGACTATTGGGTAACGGTTAGTTACTGCTGGCTTGCCCTTAGACTGCCCCCTGCGACGAATAAATACGGGGGTGATGGAGCCTCGCCCATTTTACTCCGTGTTACGTCGTTCTCCCTTATTACGGAGTATTATTTTTGACGACAGATTCAAATTCAAACTCAAATGTAATCCACGGCAACTTAGCTGTCAAAACCCTCAAACATCACACACACAATCACAAATACAAACACACCGCCCGCCAATAATGATTTCCGCACGCACCGGGCTGGCTCCGGCCGCTTCAACGCTACGAAGCACCACTTCACAAGTCGCATGCAGATATCTGTCTATTTCAACACGATGCGCCTCAAACTATGCTAGCAAAGACAAAACAGCCAACAGACCCAGAGTAGACATGACAAAGCTCCTGCAACAACCGGCCTGGTCTATCGCCGGTCTCTTATCCGAAGGTCGGGATACGCCAAACGAAACTGTGTCTGAGATGCCTCTCGAGAAGCTCCGCCGTCTCCTTCGTCTCTCTGCACTTCCATTTTCCACCTCCCCCCAAGAGCAATCGGCCAAGCTAAAGGCGCTGCTGACGCAGTTGAACTTTGTGCGCAATGTCCAAGACTTTGATGCGGCCGAAACCCCGCCATTGCAAGCCATTCGCGACGAGACACACAATGCCTTGAAGGAGCAGACGATTGGCGTGAAAGAGGTTGCAGACTCCTTGCTGCAGGAGGAATACTTTGGCCGCAACAGACGTCCCCGCAGGCGAAGAGCCAAGGAGGATGCGTCGGGTTCCGGGTCCTGGGACGTTTTGGAGACGGCTTCCCAGAAAGCGGGGAGGTACATTGTCGTCGGAAATAATACGAAGCAATAACTTTTTAAAAGCAATCAATTAATATAGCAGGGCCAGCTACTAGACACAATCTAGGCTTTGCGTCCTGTGGGTGAAGATAGGTGAGATACTTGCCTTGCCTCGCTTCCTATAACCGGTACTAAAGGCAGCTGAGAATGCTGACGCAAACAACAAACCAGTGGCATTCTTTCCGCGTGTGATCCCTTCGCTCAGGCCGCAAGCAATGTGATTTTGACGAGCAAAAGGCGAAGTTGTTTGGACAATTTTCAGCGAATGTTGCTCGCGGTCTGGACAGGAGCGTCTGCCCTTCTCCTGCCAACCTTCTTCTTGCCCTCCTTCGTCGCCGGGTGTGGTAGGACTGGCGTCCCTGCCGCCCGGGTTGTTTGAGCCTTAACGTGAGGCCCCGAGTCGCGGCTGCTGGGCCTCAATCCCTCGACGGGTTTTTTGACCTCGCCTGCATCCAAATCCTCCCAACCGATATCTTTGAGAATCCTCCCGACGAGGCTGGCATACCTGAGATGGTTCGTGATGGGCTTCGATGCATCGACATTTTCGATGCCATACACACCCTGGATACGCTGCAAACCCGCAACTCCGAACTGAATGCAGCCAGTGCGGTGCATGAATCCGAGAATGAAGTCGTTTTCCGAAAAGACGTTGACGACACGACCTGCTACCACGCTTCGAAGGGCTGTCCAAACACATTGAGAAGAGGGTGCTGGCGTTCCCATCACTAACACGTTCTCAACTTGACCAAAGACGCGCCTCTCGGAAAGACTCATCAGGCATGTATAGATGACACGCGCGCCAAGGCCAAATCCGATCAAGGATATGCCGCGCTCTCCATGGACCTTGTTGATGATGGCGTCGGCTAGGGCGATTCCGACTTTATCTGCGCGCACCATTCCCACGCTCCAAGGATTGTCGACAATCTTGCTGATCTTCAGCAAGGTGTTGGGCCATTTGAAGGTCTCCAAGCTCACAAAGACTGGTTGAAACAAATGTTAGCTTGGCGTCCCGTCTCTTGCTTACTTTTCTCATCGGGGGGTTGGCGGCATCAGCGCAAACTTACGACTGCGACTCTCAAAATCCTTTCTGGCGTTTTGCCATGCCACGCTGCTGGCAACGGTGCTGATCGAGGCACCAATTTTTGACAGAGTCTCTTGCTCCCAGTTGAGCGTGTAGGCTTCGCTCTTATTGCCCAGCGTGCGCCATGGACTGCTGGCATCCTCGCCACTCGACAGCCACCCGTTGATACCGATTGTGAGACGGAGACGTCGTTCAGTTGGCCCGATTATGTGGCCCTCGCAGACTTGCAACTTTTGCGCACCGTGAAGTGGCACCAAGGCCACATCTTGCACGTCCTTGGTGAAAATGTCTAGTGTCTTCGCAACAGAACCGCGAGGCCCGCACATGCCAAAGAACACACACACGGCAAGGCCACCGTCCGACAGCGTCCCCATGTTCCCAAGAACGGTTGCCGTGGCCAATGACCCGAGCCCGTGACCTCCCGCGAGCGAACCGATCTCAGCGATATCAACGTGGTGTGCCAAGCCCAATACACCAGCTTGTGCATTTGCACCAGCATTGCGTCCTCTTCTATCTCTCCGACCGTCGTCCCCCTTCTTGGGTATGCCCTCTTCGGTAAAGGCATTGTTGGCTGCGTGCGCAAGGCCCCAGGCGATCCGGCATTCTTCCTCTGCCACAACGGGGTGTGGGATGCGGAGATTGGTGGCGATACGGTAGATGAAGGTGCGCGAGTATGCGTGGTATGCCTCCAAAGATAGGGCCAGCAGAATCATGACATGGAGAAGGTGTTGCCGTTTCTCTGCACTCTGCTGGGCGATCGGGGTGGCAGAGGTCCCCGGTGCCGCTTGGGAACCGCCGCGCTGAGCCATTTCGGCGCCGGAAATCGATCTAGAGTCTGGTTTTTATTCTGTCAGCTTGCTCCCGCCTCTATTACTTCATTCTGACTTCCTTCGTGGCCACAGAACAATGGTTACTTACCGCTCTGGGGCCCCCTTCCGATGTTGAGGCCACTACCTCTCCCAAGTCCCCGCCCAGGCACTCTGGCAGACTGTCTATTATTGGGACCTCTCGTCTGAGCCTGGGATGCTTGCTGCACTTGATCGCTGGCAGCATGAATTTCTGACACTCTTTTGGTGATGGCTGCTTGCCATTTCTGGAACGCTACTAGAGCTTCTCGTTTCAGCTCTCCCTGTGCACCATCAGGCTCGATAGCATGCGGGGCCTGGGACTGGGCTTGGTTTGCAATGACATTAATTGCTTTGGTCACAAGAGCCGGGACCCTTGTCACTTGGTTGGTGGAGGACAC
Organism: Sporothrix pseudoabietina; assembly: GCA_019925295.1. Classification (NCBI taxonomy): domain Eukaryota; kingdom Fungi; phylum Ascomycota; class Sordariomycetes; order Ophiostomatales; family Ophiostomataceae; genus Sporothrix; species Sporothrix pseudoabietina. The sequence continues at coordinate 1,465,990 of JADHKS010000002.1, read as the reverse complement.
CATGGGTCGACAGCCTGCGGGCGGACCTTGGTTCTCAAAGACTTTGCAAATTTGGTCTTGCATGGCGTTCGTAACAGAGGCGACGAGAGCCACCAGCTCATTTTTTTGTGTGACAGATAGGATTGAGCTCAGATCTGCCTCACGTCGCTGGTTGTTTGCCGACCGGCCACCACCTCGTTGGGAACCTCGGGGAGCCATGTTTTCGCTGGATTGCTCTGCGTCCTCAGAAGTATCGGCTATGGGCAGGCTGATTTGCGCTTCTTGTCTTTGTGATGTCGAGAGTGTCTCCTGTCTCATGCCCTCCTTTCTGGGGGGAGAGAGAGAGGGCGAGGAAGGGGATATTGGGGGCGGCTCCATTGTTGTTCGACGGGCGACTTATCGCCCAGGCAAAAATAAACAAAACCAACGGGAAGGAGCAACCGGCCACTTGCCAACTACATTCACCGGTGCGTGAAGTGTTCGTGAGGAAGGTCCGGGTCGTGACTGCCAAAGATGGAGCAGCAACTGAATCCGGTGACCTCTAATTGGCCACAAATGGTCAAGGTCTGATAGAAGTGATTCTTTTGAGGAAGGAACGAACGAACCAGCGGGACCATTAAGGAAGGTACAACCTGTGGAGTCGATACTAGTCGTGCCTTCTTCTTATGGCACTGTTGTTGTTTGTTTTCAGAGGTTTGGGGTTGGCCGGGACAATAATATTTGCGCGTTTGGGACATTTGATTCACTGCCATCTGTCAGTCAGGACGAAGCAGGAGGTGGTGGTATTATATTGAACAACGATCAAAGCCGATGGCATTCATTTGTTGCTCTTGCTTGCACTCGTAGTATCTGTGCTTGTGGTAATGCCTGGCCTGCTTGGCCGGCTGGGGTCGTACAAAGCAAATTTCAACTCATTTTTTCTGGTATCACCAGGCACAGCATCAAAGGAAATCGCACGGAGAAGCAGCGAGTGGCAGAATGTCCGAACAATTATCAGCAGCGCCAGGTAGGTTGCTGGGCCGAAACAGTGCGATGTAGCAACGGTGGTACACGCATGCGACAAACCAGCTGCATAACCGCACATGTAGGTGTGCGGCAGGCACGATTATCTCTTCACTGCGGAGACGGAGTGAAGAGACAGAAACATCGTCACCGCAGCTGTGCAACATTCAAATGGCACTCCACAAGAAAGCTGTCCATTTTCCCTCCCAGAGCACCAGAGCTTGATGACCTAGAGGTACTTCCCTTGAGGATTGAGGTTGCACGCCCAGTTAAGCCGTGCTTCTCACGTCGGGGGCCGTTTGGGGGTTTTGTCTTATATCCATCCCTCTGGACGGGTTTTTTTTATTCGTTTTTTATCCATTTCAAGTATTGTTTCTTTTTTTTTTATATATAAATATATGTTTATCCCCAATACCCTGGTGTATTCAGTTTTCGAATACGAAGTTAGCTTTCTTGGTAAGGGGACACAATAGGCCAAAAAAAAGTCGGGAGACACAGAGACAACTACAAAACTTCTATCATCAAACCCTCTCCCTCCGTCTAATACGCCGAAACACTCTACATACAGACATCCTGAGAGGTCAGCTCAACCCGTGCCGGACCTCTCCCTGAAAGTCGGCTGTTCCGTCATGATCGGTAAAAGTGGGACTAGTGCCTGGCGTTCCTGTTGGCGCCCCTCTGCCCCTACCTAGTAGGGGCTTTTTATAGCCCCAGAGCTAGCCGCGAAAGGCCGCGACGGCCAGGTCTAGGCTCCTGCGTAAAGATGCTCCGCAACACGAGGCTGGTGGTTTAAGGCCACTTTGGGCAGTGACGCAGCTGCTTTTCTGATTTCAACCTGCCAACCAAGGCCCCAAACACAACATACACCAGCAACCGTCACCCATTGGTTGACGCGAAAGGCAGTCTTTTGGAAGAGGACTCTTGGAGGACTCCAAGCGAACAGCACGTCTGTGGCATAGCAGACCCCTTCCCATCTTTCGGTGCCGTGCCAAATCTGATGTTACCTTACAACCCGCCTGTCCAGCCTTGCCCTTGGATCTCGACTGTGCATCCGTCTTGGCAATATGGCACGGCCATCGATCTGGCCGCCAGATACGCCATCGGCCACCGGATCTCGGTCCCAGGCCCAGGCTCAGGGCGGCTCACACGATCGTGCACCTCCTCCGGCTTCAATGCTACCGACCAACACTGCAGCACTTGCTCCATCATCACAGCCAGGCGTCGCACACCGAAGAACCCGCAGTACTCGCCACGCACAACACACGCACCACACATCTGCCGTGCCGGCGGACATTGAGGCTTCAGATCTGACCAGCATCGACGTCTCGCAACTACACGTGGAGACCGACTCGTCGGACTCCGATTACCGGGCCGCACGGCGACCTGCTTCAGGGCCCAGCCACTCGCGCTCCATGAGTAATCCATTCCCTTCACTTTTCTCACCGAAGAAGAAAAAGAGTGCTCTGGATCAACCCCCATTCGCATCCGGCGATTCTGCTTCAGGCGTCGACAGCGACCTACCTTCCTCAAAGAAGAGAGGTGGCCAGAAAAACACAGCCTCCTCCCTGGCGCTTCCAGGATACAGCAGAAGTGAAAAGCCCGGCTTCGAGAACGGCCCATGTATTACATGCGGGTCGCTCATGCGATGGGCTCGAGGGGCGGAAGCATTTCGCTGTGGCATCTGCTTGACTGTGAACGACCTGATACCCGTCGAAAAAATCCTTGCCGCAACCCATGCCGGTCCTTCAAAGACACAGCCTGCATCTTCTGGGCCCATATCTGTCGAACACACCAAACGCATCGTTTCGGGGTGCATCCGCAGCTATCTCGAGGCTGTCTTACCAGCTGCAGACAATGTTTCGAATTCTGGCGGAGTCGTTTCCAACTCACCAGGCACCGCGGAGATTGAGGCAAAAAGAATATTTCAAGACTTGGAAGACTATGTCATTCGCCATATCATGTCCATGAACAGCCTGGACGATTCCTTTTTGCTTACAGCACACGCCGGGAAAGCGCCGTCTGCGTCCGAGGAAGACCGAACTCCCCATGCTGCCCTGGTCGGGTCCAAGAATAGCTCCTGGCGGACCAACATTCAAGACCATCTACAGCCTATCCGAGGATTTTCTCGTCGTCGTGATAGTGATGCGAAAAAGATGCCAAGCGTCGATGGCAGAAAGATGATTGGCGTTGACTGGGGAGCGGTTGACGAATGGTACAGCACTGTCATCAACGCTGGTGCATCCTGGGAGTCAGTCTACAACGGGCTAGTTGGCGAAGGGAGATGTGATCTCCAGCCGCCTGTTTTGCTCCGGGAAGTTGAGTCTTGCATCTTGAACGGCCAGCTGCATGCACAGCGTATCTTGCTCAAAGCCACAGAAACAGTACTCAAACGACCGGGCCGCCGTATTGGCGAAGAGGGCGATTTCCGGTTTCTCATCATTGCACTCGCAAATCCTCTTCTCCACGCGCGATGTAGTTTTTTTACTGGCCTACTGCAGCATGATGGTGGTAACCAAAGACAACAGCACGAGGCGAAACTAGGGTCAGTCCGAGGAACCGGCCCTGCATCAGGACAACACTCTGTCATCATCAAACGCATACTCGGCCTTCTCTCAAATTCACCCGAAAAATGGCATCATCAGATCATAGCTTGTTTTGCGCACCTCCCCGAGGCTCGGTTTTCACAGCTGAAAGATCTTGCTAGTGGTTTTCTGGCGTATAGGCTCGTTCGGTATAACGAGAAGAAGGACAAGCCCAAGCCCTCAACAGAAGCAACCGACTCTCTGGTACCAAAGGTACCAGAAGGGGCCTCCGCTGCATCTTTCCACGCTGCTCTGAACCAAGCAACTGGCACAGCAAAGGAAAGCAAGAAACCGGCAGACAAGAAGATAGTCCACGGGGACGATTGGCAAATCAAGGCAGCTGTCCGTGTCTTGAGACTTCTTTTCGCAGCCAATGATATCTCAGGAGTTTATCGGAACATTTCTGGAACAGTGAGCAAGGCTTTGAATCATGGCAAGACGGGTATCCATGGTCTTCCAAGGCGACAAATTGTGCCGACATCTGACTTCTATATAACGTTACTGGACAACTGTGACCTTATTGCCGACTTTGAGGGTTGGGAACAGAAAACCGCAAAATTTGCATTTTGCCAGTACCCCTTTCTACTAAGCGTTTGGGCCAAAATCCAGATTCTAGAGTATGAAGCTCGTCGTCAGATGAAAAACAAGGCCCGAGATGCTTTTTTCGACAGCATCATGACACGAAGGAACTTCGACCAGCACCTTGTTCTGAATATTCGACGGGATTGTCTTGTCGAAGATAGCCTCAAGGGTGTGAGTGCTGCTATCGGGAGTGGTACAGATGACATCAAAAAGGGCCTGCGCATCATCTTTAATGGAGAAGAGGGTATCGATGCTGGAGGACTACGGAAAGAGTGGTTTCTTCTTCTCGTGAGAGAGGTTTTCAACCCTGACCACGGTAATTTTCGTGCCCCATAATGTTTCATTCTCTATCAAGATTCTTTGACTATTTTCTAACAAGACTAGGTATGTTTGTGTACGACGAAGAATCACAATACTGCTACTTCAACTCCGCTTCATTAGAAACATCGGATCAATTTTTCCTTGTCGGTGTTGTCCTGGGACTGGCCATCTACAATTCAACAATTCTAGATGTAGCCCTGCCCCCATTTGCTTTCCGGAAGCTACTGTTCGCCGCACCGACGCCGCCAACTGGTGTGCTCGCAGCCTCACCACGACCTATCATGACTTATACACTGGCCGATCTGGCTGAATTCCGACCTCACCTGGCCAAGGGTCTCCAGCAGCTGCTTGACTTCGACGGTGATGTAGAGTCTACATTCGGTCTTGATTTTACCATCGCCGTTGAGAGGTTCGGCCACACAGACATGGTTCCTCTTTGCCCGGGAGGAGAGTCCCGGGCAGTAAGCAATGCAAACCGAGGGGAATATGTCAGCCTATACATCCGCTACTTGCTTGACACTGCAGTGTCCCGCCAGTTTGAACCTTTCAAGCGCGGATTTTTTACGGTGTGTGGCTGCAATGCTCTTGGATTGTTTCGCCCCGAAGAAATCGAACTTCTTGTTCGTGGCTCAGACGAGATTCTCGATGTTGCTGCACTGAGACTTGCTGCAAGTTATGAAAACTGGCCATCCGCAAATCCCGCCGAGACGGAGCCAACAGTCAAGTGGTTTTGGGAATTATTTAAAGAGGCGTCACCAAGAGACCAGCGGAATCTTTTGATTTTTATCACCGGAAGCGACCGCATCCCGGTCACCGGGCCCGCGTCTTTATCAATTCGGATACTTTGTCTTGGCGACGATACCGGACGGTTCCCGACAGCCAGGACATGTTTCAACATCCTCACCTTGTACCGATACAGGTCCAAAGAGGTGATGCAGGCAAAGCTCTGGGGAGCTGTACATGGAAGCGAGGGCTTTGGCCTGAAATAGAAATGGTACTAGTTAGGCATATCGAGCGCAAAGCTGGCATATTATACAGGTACGAGCAGGGCTTCGGACGGATGAGCAACACAAATACTACTCGGCATTGTTAGTGACACTGTCTCACGCACACGCATATGCACACCCAGATACAGATAAGTTGGTATTCGTTATTTTATAGAAATGTCTCGCGTTTTTTGCGGTCTTTATCGTACAGCTGTGAGCTAGAACCGCTTCTACAACGGTTGTCTCAGAGAGGCAGCCTCATTCTTTGCCTGATCGAGGACGGATGTATCCCTCTTCTTTGCGAACAAGTATCTTGCCATGACGTCGCGATCCACCTTGGCACGCTCGGTGCGCTCCTTGATTTCGCGCAATGCTGCCACATCTTCGGGCGACGGAGTCACCCCAACAGCGCCCGACTTTTCGAGAAATTCGTTAAGGATCACATCCGAGTGAAGGCCTTTTATATCGATCTGAATGGTTGTCTCTGCGGGTGTCGGCTCGGGTGCCTTTGAATCGCCGGTGAAGGACGAAGGCGGTTGGTTGTCTGGCGTCACGGGAGACCGGGCGGGTGCCCCTTTGCCTGGATTTTGCAGCTTGTAGATTGTCAAGGTTGCTGGGCCGGCAGTATCCTGGGTCCGGTTGATAATCATGGGGATAGCCGGGTTCCAAAATTTTAAGCGAGGAAGATAATTCTGCCAAAACTTCCTATACATCGGTCGATACATCGCATTAGCATGCCGTCAGTAACCCGAGACCCCAAGACGAGTCTCATGGCTTGCACAGCCACCGCGCCCACTTCTTCCAAGATACGTACCGTGGGCCGTACTGGCCATCGTTCCACCGGCTTGCAAACTCCAGGTGTATTCTTGTTACCTCATTCGGGAGGATCGCTGCGCCGGGGCCGTGTCGGATGTCAAGGAGCTGTCGGCTGCGTTAGTGGTTGCCGGATCATGCGTGGGGGATCCAAGTACAAAATACCTTCTATAAGTAGAGGCAATGCCACAAGTTAGCAAGGAGTTGCGAAGAGTGAATTGTCCGTGGGCGGGGTGTGGTGGCTGTGAAGAATCACTTACGGCGTTGAGCCTGTTCATGCGTCGGATGACGCCAACCATCTTGACAAATTGAGAAATGACCGTCCCCCGACTAGGATTCTGAGTATCGTTCGCAGGCTGTGAGTTGTGCAGCAGCTGTGTTTGACGTAACGCGTGTTTGACGTAGCGCAATGGGCAATTGGATGGTGTTGTCGGCCGTGTCGTCAGTTGCCGTCTTCGTTGGATTTTTTCTCTGCATTTCTGAAGCCTCCCAAACCAGTAGAAAATAAAGGTCGATACACCCGATCCGCCCATCTCAGCCTGACAGCTTTTTCTGTTGGCGCACGGACCAGGCCCCAATCGACAGGCCCACTGAACCAAAGCCGTGCTAATTAATACATCGCCTCGTCGCTGCAGCCACATGAGAAGGCATGTTTTTTTCTTCCCCCCCCTCCCAATATGGGGTCATCACGTGCTGCGCTGTAACGCCGTAATTACGTGTTCGTTGTTGTTGGAACTACGACGTACGACGTACTATTTATTACTCCGTACACTACTCCGTACGTCGTACTACAATTAGATTCTACAAGGGTCTACTTGGGCCTGGATGCTCCACAATAAAGTTTGCATACATTTTCTATCGCGCCTCGCGCCTTCTTGGGCGGTAGAATTGGTTCAATTTTTCTTTGAAGACTGGTTCTCGACGACACAACAAATCTACCTTCCAATCTGCAACTTCACAGTGCAACCCCCAGACAATTCCGCACAATGCCTCCGACTGGAGGAATATCGCGGGCTTGGCTGAGGACGGCATTTTCCTTGGACAACAAGGCCATTGGCACTTTGCCGACTCTTCCACCTGTTTTTCTCTGTCCGGTGGTGCAACGAACCTCGACAAGAGTACAGTTTATTCAGCCTCCACAACAGTTCGAGCGTCAAATAAAGGCTCCGAGCGGAGGCCGATACTTTTCCGGAGCAGCTGCCTCGGCCATTGAAGCTGTGCCCGAGTCCTTAGAAGACATCTCGACAACTGCAACCACGACGACAGACAAGACCTCCCCGGCGCCCAAGACCTTTAAAGAGCTGCCAGCCCAGTGCCCGGGATGTGGCGCATATTCGCAAACGTCACAACCCGGCCAGCCAGGTTATTTTGACCTTGGCCGCCAATCTACAAGGGCATATCTAGGGCTTGCTGCAGAAAAGGTGCCGCGTGCACGCGAGGAAGACAGGGTTGTTCGAGAAGCCCTCCGTCGGATGGAGCTCGAAAACGGGTGCGAGGATGTTCGTTTGAGTGGCCTCTTGCGTGACCACGGAAGAGAAAAAGCAGAAGCAACCGACAATGGTATGTTTGCGTACCACCATTGGAATCACCTCTCCATCTGTAGGTTCTCGAAGGCATTGCTAACCGCGCAAACGTTCCCATAATACAGGCATCCCTCGAGTTGACAAGGGAGGCATTTTATGTGTTCGCTGTCACGACCTTGTCCACCACACATCGGGCGTCCCTATCTATCACCCGGGAATCGATGACATCCGCGAGACGATTGCCGAATCTCCCTACAAATACAATCATGTATACCATGTGCTCGACGCTGCCGATTTCCCAATGTCTCTCCTCCCGCGCATAAACAGTCTTATTGGCGCAATTCCACTGCGCACACGAAACCGCCGCTCGATTCCCGGAAAGTTTGTCCGCGGCCGCCGAACTGAACTCAGCTTTGTCATTACAAGGGCGGACCTTCTCGCACCGCGGCGGGACCAGGTGGCTAAGTTGATGCCGTGGATCCGGGAAACCCTACGAGATGCACTGGGGCGTTTGGGGCGCAATGTGCGCCTCGGCAATGTGCGCTGTGTCAGTGCCCGGCGCAACTGGTGGACACCAGAGCTCAAAGAAGAGATTTGGGACCGAGGCGGCGCCAACTGGCTTGTTGGCAAAGCCAACGTCGGCAAGAGCTACTTGGTGCACCATGTCTTTCCAAAGGGCCGCATGGACATGGGCCCCGTGGATACTCTGGATATCAAGAAACCATTGCTTACCTTGAACAAAAAAAGCAGCGGTCATTACGGGCTGCATCAAGATACCGACAAGGGGGGTGACGGATATTTACTTCCTCCTAGACCAGAGGAAACCAATTATCCACAGATGCCGGTGGTGTCTGCCCTGCCTGGCACAACGGCATCGCCAATCCGCATCCCCTTCGGAAATGGGAAAGGCGAATTGATTGATCTCCCAGGATTGGAGCGAACTGCTCTCATCGACTACGTGCAGGAAAGCTACAGGGACTCACTGATCATGAAGACTCGCATGACTCCAGAACAGGTTACTCTCAAGGGCCCGTGGCAGTCGCTGCTGCTTGGAGGATTTATCCGCATCACGCCGCGGACTCCTGACCTTGTCTTTCTGACGTACAACTTCACGCCTCTCGAAGACCACAAGACGATGACCGAGAAAGCGATAGGCGTTCAGACACAGACAAGCGAGCTGCGCGTGGAGAACATTTCCGTTCCGGGAACAGGCGACAATATCGCTTTGGCTGGAACTTTTAAGTTGAAATATGATGTCACCAAGATGCGTGCCGGCCCCATTACAAGAAAAGATGCGGCCAACATTGACGTCGAGCGCCTTCCATACCGGGTCGTTGCCCTGGACATCTTGATTGAGGGATGCGGATGGGTTGAGGTCGTGGCCCAGGTGCGCACCCGAACTTTGTTCAAGTACAAGCCACGGACGAAGCCAGAGCGGGTACCGGAGCGAGTCGCAATCGTCAAGAAGAGGAGAGGATCGCAAGTCGACTCCAACGGCATTCTCCAATCACTCGATCTGTCCGACCCAGACGAACCACAGTTTGAGGAGGCTGCACCGGAACCGAGCCAGGAAAGCGAGGCCGGCCAGGCCGAGGATGTGGAACTTGAAATGCAATGGCCCGAGATTGATGTGTTCAGTCCTGGCGGGAGGTTTGTCGGATCGCGCCGGCCTCTGAATGCGTGGTTGCTCGCTCAACCAAAGTCTACAGACAAGAAAAAAACACGCGCCCGTCCGAAGCGGAGTCTTAAGGGAGCCAAGAAGAGGGAGAAGGCTGCTAAACGCGCAGCCCTCGTAAGCGAGCGTTGACGTACTCTGTACACGCTATTCTTTTGTTGTTTGGCGGCAAGCCATGCGATAATACGGAGAGCAGGTCCGTTTGTTAATCAGAAGATTTCCAGAGTTACGAATGACGTGGTGTATACTTGGTACATTATCTCAACTCCTATTTTAAATCCATCCCCGCAATGTAGTAAACAAATGCTATACTTTGAATATAGAGCTTTATCATAGAATTCATCATGCTGAAAGTGGTTGAAAGGGGGTCTGCTTGTGACAATAGAACAACTGACATGCGATGATGAGACACGCCACTTAACTGATATATACTCAGTATGTCGGCAAAGGTGTGTGGATTTTCTTATCGGGCTGCTTGCTAATGACGTACTATTGGATGCTGGTCGCTGAGCGGGCGAGGCGGGGTGGCGGATGGTGGCAACGAAGTACTGGCGCGGGTCTCAGAGACCCAGCGATCAAATATTACTAGTAATTAATACATATAGCTTTTCTAGAATGTTTCGGAGATTCCTTTAACCTCGTCGCAACAAATACCACAACAACACCCTGGCTGGACTGCAGCCATTCCTGCTTTCCACCCCACCCCATAGCCAACGACCGCGGGAGCTCTCTTCCCCCCCACACTTCAAATACTATGGCATCATTAGAGCCCCGGCGGCTTCTGTCCCGAGAGCCACAAACTGCTGCATCGGGCAGCCGAACCATCACGACAACACCTGGCCCGTCTTCTGCACCAGGCTCGTCTCTCGGCCCGGAGCAGCACCAAGAACAACCGGCAGCCGTCCTGCGTCTGCAGGGCGCCAATACTCGCGACAGCAGGAATGTTCAGTGGGCCGAAGGCGTTGTCGACAACGAGGGGATGGACCGGAAAAAGTCAAAAGGTGTGTACTGACCACATTATGGATGGCGTTGACGAGGTGGGCAGTGGCCAACAGGCCTGTCTATTTGAGGGACTTTCTGACATAACATTAGTCTGCTGTATATACCACCGGCCTCGCGCTGTCGACGAGTCCAGCGACGACTCTTCATCCTCAGACTCCGATTCTAGTTCATCTTCTGACGACGATTCCGACGACGGCAGAGCTGCTCGCGGCGACGCAGACCAAGCCTTCCGAGGCCGTGCCGGTGGCTCAAGCAAAAACAGGAGGCGCGCAGGCCCTCACCGACATGCACCTGATTGTCCCGATCACGACCACGATCACGGCGATGAGGGTAGCAGTAGCGACGAGGAAGGTCCCAGCAGTGGGCGTGGACAGCCTAGCAATAACAAGAGCAAGGAAAAGGGAAAGGGAAAGGGCAAGAGCGAGCGAAAGCCCAGTCCCAACGCATACGAGAAAATGCCGCGGTACGGAAAACCATCCGCGACAAGTGCATAGAAAGGGTAGTGTGCGGCGGCACGGTACTTTTTGTTGAGATTTTTTTTAAAACCTTTTCACTACTTTTTTGCTACATTTTTGCATTTTCGGCGTTTTGGTGTTTGGCTTTCTGGAGTGGTATTTTGCATAACCCCCGAGGGTTGGATTGGAGCCGGAAACTTTCTATAATCGTGAACGACAGATTTTACACGGCGTTATTAATCAAAACAAATATGAAGCAGAGTGACAAGCTTGGTATCAAGGTGCGCATGACCCAGGTCTCAAAACGACGCTGGCTATCGAATTTTTTTTTCATCTACCGGCGTATATGTTGAGCACAAAGCACATTGGCCCCATGCATGGGATATGCATTCTCTGTATATCGGCATATTGTCCTTGTTTGCACGTGAAAACAAGCGGCCCCCTTTCAAGAAATCTCCCATGTCTCCTTGATATCCAATCCGGCCCACGCTCGGTGTAGCTGGCTTGTTCAATTTTTTGTTGTTTGCCATTATCGAGCATCCAGTTGGAAACCCTTTTTAGATAAAGTCACCGTTACTGGGCGCAGGTGGGCCGAGCATGCTGGCAACTTGCTTCCTGATCAAGTTCCTAGACCCGCGCTGTTCCGGACGTGGCACACCCTGAATAGCCCGCGGCTCTTTCATCAAAGATGGGTCTAGCTTGGACGGAACCCGAGTCGTTACCGCCCGGTATTCGCCAGGGAACTTTGCGCTGGGTACCGGCACGGACGCTGTCCGCCAGATGTGGTCCGATGTGTCGCCAAGGTATGGAGGTATGCGAGTCTGCTTAGAACTGGATGACATTCCGGAGGAGATACCGTGCGAGGCCTTGATGGTGGACAGTCTCGATAGGCCACTGAATCCACCCAGGACTGGCCGACCGCGCGCCTTCTTGGCAAGGATAATCTCGTCGAACAATCTCGTCGACGAGTGGCCGGGAGGATGTCTTTCTCGTTCATAGATGAACTCGTTGAATGCTGTAGTATCATTAGTAATGTATGCTAGATGAATGATTTTGAGTTGCACAAAATGGCGCTGATGTTTATTTACCTTGTGTATTTCTCAGCGTAGAAACGTATTCTTGCTGATCGTGGGGTAGACTCTTAATGAAGCCGTCGATATCGAAAGCAAATACCTGCCCGTTTGATTTTTGCTCTTTTGTTGGGCGGCCGAGATGCTTGCGGTATGTGTAAAAGATACTTGCAAGGCTGCGTACAAAGGCGGCCCGAACCTTGTCGGCGCTGAATGCCTCAGGGCAGACCAAAGACGCGAAACCGAGACACCTGCTGTGGGCAAGGCACTTGCACCCAGTGCAGCGGTAGAGACCGTCACCATCCGAGCGTTCTTCACAGATGCCACATGTTCCGGATGCGTCCTCTCGGCTCCAAGTGAAGCAATGCCCCTCCACCCACATTGTCGTGTCGGTGTTGCTAACAGGTTGAACAATCATGTTTGGCATTACGGTCGAGGCTGCCAGTGTGGACTGTGCATATGTCGACGGCGCATACCCACCATAAGAGGATTGCGAGTCGACCGACACGCCCGAGATGGACATGCTTTGTGTGTGGCTGTGACCGTTCAGGTACTGTAGGCTGGGCCTGTGTAAGGGGTGATTGCGGTCTGCAACGCCGAATGAGGAGCTTCGCCTCGACTTTTCGTCAAAATGGCCAGACCGCTTCTCACGTAGCGTTTGTGTGACTGCAAAACCAGAGTCGCTTCGCGAAACGGGCGTTGATGGCATTTGCGGGAAGCTTGCAGAGATGGGAGAGAGCGAGGCAGGCGGGCTGGTTTTGCTGGATCGTGCTGTTTGTGGCCGGTCGGCACGAGCAAACTCGTTGCGCAGTTGAACGAAAGCGTTGAAGATGGGGACCCGTACAGAGGCCGGAGAGTCTTGTTCCCCGAAGCTGGTCGAGTTTTGTGTCACCCATTTACCAAGAGTGGCTGGAGGTGCTATAGGGTTCAAAAGAGACTCGTTCTCGGCAGAAAACGAGTCGTATGGAAACGTTTCCATTGCATAGGGCGGCGGGCCCGCAGGCACGCCGTAGCGTAACCGATGCGGAGCGGCCATTTGAAGCAAGGACACCAGCTTGCGGCGGTGCTGACGCGGCATGTGCGTAGGCGGGGATGTGGCCTCAATTGTGTCCTTGTCAAGATCAACAAGGACAAAATCGTCTTCGGGGAGATCAATGTTCTCGTAGCGCCGCTCGATACCAACAATATAAGGACACGGCGCTTCCACCACCGACAAAAGACGAGCTGGGAGAAGGGGAATAAATATGCTCGCCCACTTCAGAGGGTATAGGAGATTCGCAATGGCATGGCACGCAAGGTGCAACATGGCCGAATGCGAGGAGAGGAAAATGATGCGAGACTCAGCCATAACGTACTCAAACAGTGTGACGATGTTCTCCAGTGATAGACAGCGGAAAAGTGCAAACAGGTCTACATTCCGGCTGCCAGGGAGTTCGTTGGCGGCCTCTTTCCGGGCATATAGACGGAGCTCGCGCACCCCCAACTCGACCTGTGTTTTGGAACTCAGCGGGCTGAAGGCTTCGGTGCACAGGTTGACCACATAGCGCTCAAGGGGCTGCCACCGGCCAACCTTGGGAGAGCTGGGAGGAATGCGCAAGACGGCGCCATCTGTCATGGGGACAATGACCGCTCTCAGCCACTCCTTCCAGAAGGCCATCCGTGTTGGGTCGCGTCCCAGAATACCATAGGCCCTGGGTACCCAGAGTCCAGTCTCGCCAGACGTCAACCCGTCGATTTTGGAGGCGGCACCGTGGCGAAGCGGTCGGAGCATCTCAGCCATCAAGCTGATCTTCTCCTCGACGGTGCTAATCTGGTCGTCCAGCACTTCTCGCGCAGGGGACCCCGACGGCACTCCAGGCAGTTTGGCCAGCAGCTGCGAGAGATTCGCTCTCTCCGCAGCGAGGCGCATGCCCAAACTGGCAGCCAACTCTCGCTCCTCATCCGACATGTGGCTTTGGCGCCACTGCTCGCACCGCTTCTCAACTTCATCGGCAGTGTCTGCTTTCAGAACGGTCCAGATTGTGATGCAAATGCCGTACACCTTGGAATTGTCGTCGGACGTCATAGTGAAACCGTGCCATGTGGAGCGGGGGCGATCATCGGAGGAAACAATTTGGATGTCGTTGGGAAAAGCAAACATAGGCACATAGTCTGGAAATTTGCCTCGGCGCAAGATCTCCTCTGTAGCACTCCGGGGAGGGTACCGGTCTAGAAGGACAGGTTCGAAATGCCGCTTCAGAGGGTGCATGTCCGGGTCGGAGTTCAGTGGCTCAGGTGGCGGGATGACGGAATTGTAATTGCTCAAGCGTTTGCTGGTACGGACGGAGGCTGATATTCGGGAAAGAAGAATGTTAGCAACAGCCATGAACTTCTCAGATCAGCTTGTTCCACCTCAATTTCTCCTTACCTGTTCGTGCCGTGTTATGGGGCTTCCGGACGCTGTTCATGTCCCGGAAGCTTAGCTTTCGACGAATGCTGCCCTTAATGCTGCGGAGCGGGCTGCGACGGCCACTGAGCTCGCTGTCTTCAGCCTTGATCTTCTCGGCACGCGGGCTAATCATTGGCGGTCTGCTGTGCAGCTTTGCGCCGGCACTGAAGCTCAGATCCTCGAGAAAGTTCTCCCGCTCTGCAGCGAATTTGACGAGCATCTGATCAAAGTCGAAGTCAGCCCGGCTGGCGGCCCCGCTAGCACCGGCGTCGCCATTCGAGCTGCTTTCTAGGGTCGCGGTTGCAGTGCTCGAGGCACTTGTCGTGGACTGCAATGGCGCTCGGATAGTTGTGCTGCTGCGGTTGCTGCGCGTGCTGTCATCGAGGTCGTCGAGCGTCTGTATCGAGAAGCGGTTCTCCAGAGAGAGCTTGGAGAGGCGGTTGCCCGAGCTCTGGCGCGAGTGGCGGTTGTTTGCCCGGTACGCTACCGGGCTCCGAGACGCTTCGGCCGGTTCAGGCTCGCCATGTTCGTCTATGGTCTCCTCAACCTGCTGGGAAGGCTGCGGGGCTTGCGGGGGATCCTGATAAGAGATTGACTCGACACCGGCGATCCAGAAGTAGTCCGCCAGGGGAGTAGACGCGGACGAGTCCATGGCAGCATGTGAAA
Source organism: Sporothrix pseudoabietina (assembly GCA_019925295.1). Classification (NCBI taxonomy): domain Eukaryota; kingdom Fungi; phylum Ascomycota; class Sordariomycetes; order Ophiostomatales; family Ophiostomataceae; genus Sporothrix; species Sporothrix pseudoabietina. The sequence goes on along the minus strand of JADHKS010000002.1, from coordinate 1,450,906 downwards.
GAAGACCAAGGGCAAAGAGAAGGGAGCCCCAGGAGTCAAGGAGGTCGGAGGTCAATCAGGAGGCGAGTGATTGAGAGGACAAGCTAGGGGCTGGGGAGCAGGGAAGATATCGATGTATCGGTATTGGGCGGGAGTAGAGTATTGGCTGGCTGGCGAGCAGGCAGGGGCCGTGATATCACTGACACCGGTCGGTCGCTTTTCAGGCCTCGGAGCCTCACGATTGCAACATTGGGTTTGACGGGGAGCGGTGATCACCGTTGCAGAAAATTCGCATCTGGGCGGCGAAGGAGGTCAAGGCGCACGGAGGATAGGAAGGGGGGAAAAAGAAGGGCACAGACGCGTGCATGCACAGAGGAAAGGGGCCCTGAAAAAGGAATTGGATGGGGAGGGGTGGCTAAAAACAGAGACACACGGATTCTCTCGACATGGGGGTGGACAGTTAGTGGGGAGGACGGGAAGGGCACGGGTGATAAAGCGCGCGAATTGGAAGGGGGGATGGTAAGATGGTTGGTGAAAAAAGAACAGGAAAGATTGAAGCCAAGCGAGAGCAGACGAGGCAAGAACGAGCAATCATTCAATTATTGGGGAGCAATTGGGCAATTGGGCCAAGAAGGGAGGCGCGAGTCGGGCCCGATCATGCATGTTCTCCGTGCAGAGGAATCTCACACGGGGGGAATCTAGAAAAGGGCAATCTTTTCTGCTCGCCAGAAAGGGCAGGAATCATCGAAAGTCCTGGCCAGGTCTTTGTTTCAACAGTAAGATTCGACGGCGGCGTACAGTGGGTAGCAGGGCGAGCAGGGGGGAATACGGCGACTCTGAGGCACAAAAGAACACTAAGAAAGGGAGAGCGCCCCATAATAGTACCTTACCAGCTTACCTCGTCTGCTCGTACTCCGTACAACCAGCTGTAAAAGTAGTGCACAGCGCCAGCCAAAGTAGGCTAGGGAGCAAGCAGTTAGGTCGGTCTGGCGTTAGGTGAGGCAAGGGCAAGGCAAGGCCTGGTCAGGAACTGGATGGAGCAAACGAATTCCGATGAAGAAAGGGAAGGAGGGGGTGGGCTGAAGCGTGAGTAGTCGTAATACGTCGTAAGTACAGTACCTTTAAATATAGGCTCTAGTACTGAAAATACAGGGCAAGATGTAAAGGTAGTGAGGTAGACTCTACTGTACGACGTACTGCGACTAGATACCAGGGCCTGCACTCAGAGTTCAGGGGAAGGAGGGAACGAAGGCAAGAGCGTTAAGAGTGCCTGGTCTGTACATCAGGCGGGTGGCAAATAGTCACAAATGGTACAGAAATAATGATATTGTGTGTATGGTCTGTATGTGAACAGAAAGACGGAGCACTCCGTACAGTGTTGTCGTACGATATGCGACACTCTCCGTGCTTTGGGATGGGATTGTGAGCTGTGCCTCCACAGGACCCACACGGTGTTTCTCTATGTGTACTTCAGTACTTCATACAGCGTGCGACGTGCTCACAATAACATGTTCCTTTTTGAAGTTTGCGTATGATAGGGTTGGCGTACTTACGATATAGTACCAGTCTTTTCTATCAAGATCGTCGCAATAATACCCCACGAGATATCAACTTTTGAGAGAATGGATTTTGGAACACAATAGGGCACGAGAGCACCAGAAATTGAGAATCGAACTTTCGTTTTACCCAATCTTCCTCACCAGCCCACCCATGCCCTTCGGCCTCGTGGCACATCCCGGTTCGTCCGCAGTGAGGCTCGGTCGGAACTTTTTGCTGTGAACGAGCACATGTTCTTCTGTTCCCTGCACCCAATGACCCAATGACCCATTATTCAAAACAATGCCCTGCGCTGTCACACATTCTTCATACTTGCTTGTCCAAACGTGTCTTGTGGCCCTGTGTTGGGACGAAGCTGGGGGTCCCCTGCTCTGACGACGGACGACACGGAAGCTTGGCTGCTTGTCCTCCGCGGGCGATGGAATGCAGAAGTTAAAATATCGATATTGAGACATCGAATAGACAAAGGGCAGAAGGTGGCTCGTATAATTACGCTTTGGTGCGGGGGTTAAAAGGCCACGCACCGCCTGCCCACGGGGAAATGCTGCTGCTTTCAAGGCCGTCCGCGTCTTTTTTTAAGGAGCACATCCTATTGATACATGATCGGCGGATTCTGCCATACGCGGGCCGGTAGGATAAATCGTCCTATTCGATGGTCCGGTGCTGTTGGTAGAGGCCAGCACTGTCAAACAGGAGATATAATTGGCACTCTTAATACCTCTTTACAGCAGTATCTGACAGTCATATTCTGGGCCAAAGAGTCCAGCATAGGCATCGCATTTTATGCTCGGAGTAACAGTAGTTGAGAGCCATATTTTCTCTCCTATACCGGTCCCTTTAACGGGCTTAGTAGACGGCTCAACGGACCACCCGAGTACCCAGCTTCCCCGTCGAAAGATAGCCTCGGCTCCCCATCTCGCCTCGCCATCCAATCCCCAGGACGCCAAACACCAGCCGCCCGTTGCTCTCCTCTTGCAGCCCGGGGTCTGTCTCTTGTATTAAGAAGCTCACTTGTTCCACCTCGCCTGGGTGCAGGACAGGCCGTCTGCTGCCGAACCCAGTCGCCGACGACTGTGTTTTTGAGGCCTCGTCATCCCAGTCATTGCAGTCCTCGTATGTAAGTGATGGCTCTAGTTGGAGCACCACGAGGTCTAGTTGCAGGATATCTTCACCGCAGTTTTCCAGCTGTGCCTCCAGCATCCAGCGCCGGAGCGGTGCGCTAGGCCTTTGAGTGCCCTGGCCGCTTTGTAGCTGTCGCGATGGCACTGCTGCTGCATATGGTCCGGCTTTTGTTCTCACAATGAGAGACGACTTGCAGATGAATTGATACAGCTTCCGGAACGTTCGCGTGCGCCCACTCGTTTCTGTAGCCTCATAATAGCTAACTGTGACCGCGAGAACGTGGTTACCCTCCTCTTTGAGGTCAAAGCGGACTACTTTCTGAAGTGTTTGTCCGGCTTCAAGATCAACGCCACTGCTGACACCGGCTGCGTCGCCGCCGTTTTCGTCCGTAGCGAGGTCGAGCTTCACTACGCCAGCTGTCGACGGCGTCTTCATCTCGGCCTCGATGCGCACATCGCGGACCGTCTTGCGAGAGCCGCTGTCAACACCGGCATCTGGATCCCTTGCCACGTCGTGGTTTACACACAGTGTACATGCAAAAGACTCGCCGACGTACGCCGATCCGAATGATGGAGGAAGGTTCAGGATTGGGCTCAGCAGAAACGGGTCTGGATTCGTGCTAGATGCGAGGCTATATGATGGAGATCCCCGGAACGACAGTGACGCGGGCGCCGTCGGAGGCGGCACCTTCGATGAAAGCGGCGCGGCGATAGGGTACTGGGACACCAGAGCAGGCCGTGATAGTCTGTGGCATGCCGTGTTAGTGAAAAGCGCATGCCTGTTGGCGATTTCGTTCCGCTTCTGCAAAAAATACAGCTTATGAACTTGCCTAAGAACCTTTAGTGAAATGGGATGCGGCTCCTTGATAACATCTTGGGACGGGAACCGTTGGTGGCTCATTATGAGGATTTGTGAGTGAGAAAATTGACGTCGTTCATGCGTAGATGATTAATTGTTTACTTGTTTGCTGTAGAATTGCTAGGTTTTCGATCGAAATGGGATTTTGGGAACATACGAGAGTAGGGAGGAAGTGTGTGTGAAGCTTCAGCATCTCCAGCTATGACTTAAATATTATGTAACTAATGGAGCTATTTTCTGAAATCGCATACTTGCATAAATCATCGACTGCAACAAATCAACAGATTTACATGCGCCGTCTTGGATTCTACTGTCATTTAATTGCTCTATATACATTTTATTTCCTATGTTATGTACCTGTCAAGCTTTCTTACACCATCCTGAGATTGTGGCGGCATAAAATGTACAAAAAAGAAGATATAGCATAAGTGGAGACCTCCATCACAACCAAAACATGCCTTACCCTACCTAAGCACCAGGTGGAGGCGGGGGCTTGTTGGATGTCAGTTACTGGGATACTTTTAAAACTTGAGGCGTATAACCAGGTGCATTCTACTTACTGGTGGAGGGCCGTCGGAGCTCGGGGGTGGTGGAGGCGGAGGCGGGGCATCGCCGGGCGGTGGAGGCGGCGGAGGAGAGGCTGCCGGCTGAGCAACACCTGGAGGCGGAGTCGGTGTTGTTTGCTGTTGCTGTTGAGCTTGCTGAGCTGCAGCATAGTACTGCTGGTAGTATTGCACGTAGCTGTGGGTAGCAGATCTATGTTAGCAAGAGATAAGTGCCAGGAGATGCAACAAGACCAAGGGGAGACCTACGCAGCATAGCCGCCATAAGGCGCATAAGGATCATTCGTCCCATAATACTGCGCATATTGCGCAGCATAGTCTGCGCCGCCAGCTGCTGCTGCTGCTGCGGCATCGGGCGTGCCGGATGATGGTGCAGTAGGAGTGGCAGGAGTGGCAGACTGCGCTGGACTACGGTTGGCGTAGCCAGACACTGCGCTGCTGGCATTACCAGCGGCAGAGTTTGGCGAGTTGTAGCCGCTGTGGTCATGACCGTCGCGGTCGTGCCCACCATGACCACCATGGCCACCGTACCCGTTGTAGCCACCGCGACCGCCACGTCCACCGTAACCGCCGCGACCACCAGCGGAGTGGCCGCCCTGGTAGTTGCCATAGTGGTTGCCATTTCCATGGCGGTCGCCATAGCCACCTTGGCCACCATACGAGCGCTGGGGGCGGCTCTTGAAGGACTCATACTGGTCCTTCACGTTTTCCAGCAGGTCTTCGCAAAGCTCTTTGGCTTTCTCGACCATTTCCGGATCCGGGCCACTTGAAGATGAAGATGTCAGCAAGGTAGTGAAAGAGGAGATAGGGATAGGGGCTCACTTACGTGACATGCAGGTACATAGGCTCGTCACTTTCTCTGCCGGTCGCAGACTCAATGAAGCCCGAGCCACGGCCCTTGATCTGTACGCGACAGCCTGTCTCTTGCTGGATGTGCTTCACGTATGCGCCTCCATGGCCGACCACTTGTGCACGCAGGTTGAATCCAGGAATTGGTTCGAGGTCGACGGGAATCTGCTTGTCTGGCCATTTTTTCTGTGGGTAAAGCGTTAGCATGATGGGTATAGAATGATGGGATTACAGAATATCATGTAGTGGTAATTTAACGTACCCGACCGTATTCGTCCCGTTCAACAGCTGGCTGTTCCTCCCGTTCACGGCGGCGAAACCGTCGCTCATCGACAAGAGGCGGCAGCTCGGAATGAAGCAGCTCGTTGACTTTGTCGATCGCCTTTTGCAGCCCTTCTTTACTTGTACTCGTAATGTGCAGGTATAGAGGGGGATTCTGTGTTGACGTTAGCACGGGCTCAATCCTGCAAGTTTCTGGGACTGGTCAAACCAGGAAATATCGGAATGGGCCATCTGTGTCTTACCGAGGCTGAGGCCATGCTTTTGTCCGGGAGGTAGCTTCCACGAGTCGTGACATCTAAATGGGTAAATTGCGTCAACAAAATCGTTTCATATACAACGGACTCATGCGGTGTAAGAGCAAGGAGAAGGGTGGGCGTACCGGCACCAGTTTCGTCTTTGATCTATATCGCAAGAGGTATCGAGGTCAGCAGGTGCCAAAGAGGGGGGCGAGCCTGGGTCTCCAAGCTTTCAGTAAGCGGGACCGTCTCAAACGGACAATAGAGAGGGTAAATGGCCGTCGTGAAAGCTAGCCTGAGGGGTGTTTACCATTTTCTGTGTTGAGGCCTTCGTCACGATGTACCGGTTTCGTTGATCATTGACCTCGATATCCTTGATGTAGTCGCCGTCGGAAATGTAGATCTCGCCGTTAATGTTGGCGGCAGATGCCGAGGCCGTGGCCTTGACGCTTGTAGTCGCGACCGGCGTCGTTGCAGACTCGTCGATATCCCTGCTGCTGCTTTTCCGGCTCTGGAGCTGTTCACTGATTCTCGCCGCAATGGCCGCTGGTGACATGGGATAAAAAAATGAGTTAGCAGCTAATCTTCAGATACAACGAAAGTAAACAAAGACTGAAACTATCAGCGGGGCCAGCTCAGACGGCTGCCTCTGGTCATCTGTCACGTACCAGCTGCGGCAGCAGGGTCATGTCGTTTGGCCTCTTGGTCGCCGGAGGTTTCTGGCTCGCGGGATGTCTGGTCGCGATCGCGTGCGGCATCATCTCGCCGGACAGGAGGCGATCGAGAGCGCCGGTCGAAACGGGACACGCGCTTGGGTTCCGGCTCCGTTTGGTCGAACCGCGACCGCTTCGTGCTCCGACGTTCGCCGGAGTCCATGGTGTTGCGCTGTCAATGCGGCAGCTGGGGCGCTACTGTCGACAAAGAAAAGTAGTGGTTTGATGAGAGGTCTGGGACAATACTATTTCGAAGCATCCAAAAGAAGTCGTGGTGATCGGGTCAAGTACAGAAGATCGATGTCAATCCGGTAAGCGCTACCGCGGCGGTGTGCGCAGCTGCTCCGGTTATTGCGCGTGTACTTAAAGCTCTTCTCGATCGGAGGAGGTTGTCGAGGTTTTGCACAAAGCTCGTTGGATGCGGCTTCAGATTCCTATTACTGGTCGTGTTTCCCGTACACATACTCCGTACACTTTTTTTCATGGACTTTTTTTAAAGCTAACGGTGAGGCTGAACGGATTGGCGTTGTTGGGAGTCCGCCAATGAATGGGCAGTCGTAGGTGGGCTCGGTGGATAGAGGAGCCTAACCACCCAGCACATTGACTTCAATTACTACGGAGTAGGTACCACTGTCTGGCTGTATGCCAGCCTCACAGTGTACGGAGCAATACCCCGTGCACAGTACGACGTAACACAGCCGCTCCAAGCCGTAACCCGCGGGCTCGCAAGCCTTTATGCCCGTGAAAATTTTGTCCCGGTTCCGATAGGCACTGTGCTCCACCGGCACTGGGGTTAGCTGCTTTTGTGGTGCCCCAGGGACTAAAAGACCACTGCAGACCACTGCAGACCACTGCGCTGGGTTGGTGCTGCGAATGGTAGCGGCCAGAGACAGTAGTGCGAAATCGGGGGTGGGTTCCTTTTTTGCTTTGATTTTGGGATTTTCTGTGGTGTCCCTCTGATTTCCCTCTGGTTTCTGTCCGGTCGGACGCCGTGACTTTTATTTCGTCTTTTTTTTTCTTCTCCGCTTCGTCTTGCTTTTTCTGACTCACAACGATCAGCGAGGCACCCCAGACAACGCCAATTGACCGCCCAGGTCTCTGTTCGCCCTATAAATATCTTTTCCGGGGACAATGCCCTTTGGCGATAGGGCTTGATCCAGATTTTACATCGCCAATTGCACCGCCAATTGCATCATGGCCGCCCGCCGCCTCTTGCTTTCGTCGCCATGGCGCGCCTTGTCGTCCTCCGGCCTGCGCCCGGCCCCTGCTGCTAGCTTGCGGTACAGCTCCAACACCAGCAGCTCCACATCCGCCATTGCCTACAAGGCCCTCCGCCGTCGCCAGGCCCCTCTCCCCGTGAGCGATGCGCCGCCGTCGTGGTCTGCCCAGGCTGCTGTCTCCAACATCCTCTACGAGACGCCGACGCCCTCGCTCGCCCCGTCGACCCGCCACATTCTCAACTGCCTTGTCCAGAACGAGCCTGGTGTCTTGTCCCGTGTGTCCGGTATCCTTGCTGCCCGTGGCTTCAACATTGACTCGCTCGTTGTGTGCAGCACCGAGGTCGAGGACTTGTCCCGCATGACTATTGTTCTGACGGGCCAGGACGGCGTTGTTGAGCAGGCCCGTCGCCAGCTCGAGGACCTGGTCCCCGTTTGGGCTGTCCTGGACTACACCAATGCTGCTCTCGTCCAGCGTGAGCTGCTTCTGGCCAAGGTCAACATCCTGGGTCCTGAGTACTTTGAGGAGCTGCTCGCCCACCACCGTGAGATCACTGCCCCCGTCGACTCCAACGGCGAGCAGGACGGCGAGGCTCCTGATGTGTCGCTTGCCGACGTCAGCGAGGACTTCCACCCCAGCCGTCTTGCTGCCAGTGAGGCTCTGCGTCACAAGCACGAGCACCTGAAGAGCATTACCTATTTCACTCACCAGTTCGGTGGCAAGGTTCTTGATATCAGCACTAACAGCTGCATTGTCGAGGTGTGAGTTTTTTTTTCTTTCTTTCTTCTTCTTTTTTCTCCATTCTCTCCATCTCCATTCTCTCCACGCTTGTTTTTCTTTAAATGGTTTTATCATACCAGTACTAACAAGCACCAGCTCTGCCAAGCCGTCCAGAATTGACTCGTTCCTGAAGCTGGTTGCGCCCTTCGGCATTCTGGAGTCCGCCCGCACGGGCCTGATGGCCCTGCCGCGTTCTCCCCTCCACGGCCCTGGTGAGGACACCCCTACTAAGGAGGCCGACGAGGTTGTCGATGCCAGCCAGCTCCCTCCCGGTTAAATTAGTGCTTTAAAGATAATGAGGAGAGTTTTCTCTGTTTCTGTTTCTTCTTTTGTCTAAATTATGATCTCTTTTTGAGCTATGACCCCCGTTTTCCTTCATTTCGTAATCTCGTATCGTGTCCCTTTTGATATTCCATTTTTCGCTACTTGGCCATAATCCCAAAAACCTGGCATGGACACTATGCAATCAACCTGGTCCTACACGTCTCGAATTTACACAATGTTGCCCTTGTTGACAACAAAGCCCTCAAGAGCCGCTACGTGGTATGGTCAGTGGATGGTGTTTTGTCAGAAAAGAAAGGGGGAAAATATGTGCGTCGAAATAGTACTTACCGATGGCTGCCCAGAGCCGGTTCTCAGCCTCCTGAAACACCAGCGACCGCTTGTCGTAAAAGACCTCATCGTCCACCTCCTCAGGGTGACGGGGAAGGCAGTGCATGAACTTCCAGTCGGCCTTGGCGCCACCACGCTTTGCCAGTTCGTGTGTAATTTGATATCCCTCAAAGGCCTGGAGACGTTTCTTGGCCTCCTCCTCTTGGCCCATAGAAACCCACGTGTCCGTCACCAGGATGTCCGCATCCTTAATGGCATCCTCTGGGACTGTCGTCTCAATCAGCTTGCTGTTGCTGCCAGACGACAGAATGACCGACCGCATGCGGTCAGGGATACCGTAGCCCTTGGGCGAGGCAACGGCAATATCGACGCCCATCTTGAAGCAGCCAATAGCTAGGTCAAAAAGCACGTTATTTGAGTCACCGATCCAAGCAACTTTACGGCCTTCAAGACCAAGGCTGCCCTCGCTCAAGTTGGAGGCAGGGAACGCCTCGTGGATGGTCAGAAAGTCGGCAATAGTCTGCAGTGGGTGGAAGTCGGCCGACAGAGCGTTGATGACTGGCACCGACGAGTGCTCAGCCAGGCCGGTCACATCGGAGTGAGGACCAACACGAGCAACTATGCACGAGGTCATGGAAGATATAACCGTGGAGGTGTCACGGAGAGACTCATTGACCTAAAAGCACATCGTATTAATAAAATTTTTCAAACGACATATGAAAAGTATGTGTCAATGCTTACGCCAAGCTGAATGTCGTCCTTGCCCAGGAACATGGGATGACCACCCATCATGGATACTGCAGACTCGGTCGAAACCCGCGTCCTTGTGCTCCGCTTGCTGAACATCAAGGCCACCGCAGGGCCGGACAGGCTGCCCTTGAGCTTCTCAGGAACAGTGCCGGCCTTGAACACCTTCTTGTGCTCAGCAGCATTCAGAACAAGCCGGGCGAATTCTTTTGGAGAAAGATCCGCAATTGACATGAGATGGCGGGGAGTAGAGTATGCCCGGGTCTGCACATGCCGGGTGGCCGTCTTTGCGGCCTGGAAAAGTGAGGCGCTCATGATGATTGTTGAAGTGATGTGGTGAGCGGATAAGCTTGGCGAATGATTGAGAGTTTTGATTGTTTAGTTTTTCCCGTTTGTTTTATGTCCCCCAAAACGGCCAATTGATGCAATAGGGAATCTCGATAACCCACGAACACGGAGTAAAGAAACCCAGAGATGCAGTAAGACAGCTTCTCTATTGACTCATTCAGTACGGGGGGTCCTTTGGGGCATTATCTCGTCAAAAATATTTTCTGTTATGCAGAGTCTGTCCTTCGTTTGGTCAAAATTAAGTACAAGCACGGAGTACGGTACGCGAATTGTGCTCGCACGGTACGACTACTCTCTCTGTGGGGTTTGGCAGTCAAAGGGTCAAGGCAGTGTCCTATTCCGGAGAGGGGAGAGGGAGAAGAGCGAAAGAAACTTGGCCTTTGAAGCCATATCATTGGCTAGCCCAGCCCTTCCAGCGGTCTAGGCCGAGCCAGGTCTAGGCCTGCGATGACACGTCCTTCCCACGTGACTGGTTCACCTTGCGACAAGCTTGCATAACTTGTTGTTCTTCCCGCCTCCTGCCAACTCCGTCATTCCTTCTTCTTACAAACCGCTTCCAAATACACAAGGCTGGTTAGCATCCTCTATTTTCAACCCCACCATAATTCTTGTTCCACGACCACTTGTTGCTTTTCTTCTTCATCTGCCCCGGATCGGGCTTGATTGACAACACCGGCCCGCACTAACAAGGCACTCCACTAATTAGTGGTGCGCCTGGAATCGGCATCAAATGGCGGACCACGACGACGGCCCGTCGTCGCCTTTGCTCGGCTCTGGATCCGAACGTGATGCAGCCACGACTTCCGCTGGCGGATCAAGAGCTGCCCCGGCTGAGACGACACCCCTTCTCGCGGGTGGCAGCAGCAGTGCCCAGTTGCGGTATGACGGTTCATCCGCCGACGATGCTGCCTCTCAACGCTCGAGAGCGTCAGGCAGCGACAGAGCATCTACCCGCCTCAACAAGAAGCCAGGAAGACGGTGGCCATCAATTGTGGCCATTCTTATTCTCGGACTGGCTTCCGTGGCCATCATTGTCCTAGCCTACTTCGTTCCTGCTGCGGTTGAGGAATACGCAAAGCAGGGTGTCGTTATCGAGCCAACAAACCTGTCTCTCGAATCCATCACCACCGACGGCGTGCGCGCGCGCATCCAAGCAAACTTCCGTCTTGATGGGTCGAGAGTGAAGAATGATCAGGTCAGACGCATTGGCCAGACGGCTACCTGGATTGTCCGCAAGTTGGGCACCGAGCAGACCACCCTCAGCGTCTATCTACCCGATCTTTCAAACCTGCTTTTGGGGTCAGCCCAAATCCCACCGTTGGTCGTCGACCTGGTTGATGGTCACACTACCGCAATTGATTTTGTCGCCGATCTGACCCCGGGCGATGCTGAAGGCATCCGCAGCATTGCCAACCAGTGGCTAGAAGGCCGCCTCGGTTCCGTCCGCCTCCGGGGAAACGCGGACATCGCATTGAAGACGGGGTTTATTCCCCTGGGCACCCACACTGTGTCCGAGTCACTTATTTTTGAAGGTCAATACCTCTATCGTTCTTTTGCGTCGTTGTATTTTGGGGAGAAGTTTATCATGTAGAAACAAAGTTGTGGGGAGACAAATTTTTCTTTCTTTTTCTGTCTTTTTCCCTTGAAATAAACATTGCCAAAACGGTAGTGCCGATGAAGGCACCCGCATTTTCATTCTTCACCTGTTAAAATTCAATTTCTCTAACTTCTCTATTGTGCAGCCAACGAACTCCCCGACCTCCCGAAGTACGATATCGATCGTATCATCTTCCAAGAGATCAACGTTCCTGGCAAAAGCGACCGAGCCATGGGCGCCGAACTGTCAATCTCCGCCTACAACAATCTCCCTGTGCAATTCGACATTCCTCCACTTGCATTTGAGATTTTTGTTCCAAACTGTAATGCTCTTGATCCTGTCATTCAAGTCGCCGATGCCATTACCGCGCCAGTCGCCTTGCGGCCAAAGTCAACCATTCATGTTGATGTGAACGGCACGGTGCAGGAGCTTCCCGACACATTGACGGCCCTTTGCCCTGGCTCAAAGTCTTCGCCTTTGGATTTGTTCTTGAAGCAATACCTAAACGGCGCTGATGCTGTGGTCTACGTCCGAGGCAAAAAGCAGTCTCTTGACGGCACTCCGGATTGGATTAGCGATATCCTCTCAAGCATCACGGTCCCGGTTCCATTCCCCGGCAGGACATTTGACAATCTGATCAAGGAGTTCTCTCTGACGGACGTCAAATTTACTCTTCCTGACCCGCTAGCCGACCCCGATGAACCGGAGTCGAATCCCACTGTATCTGGTACTATTCTTGTCGCAGCGGCTCTGCCCTCACAGATGAACTTTGCCATCAACGTGACAAGCGTTCGTGCCAATGCCGACGTTTTTTATCACGGCGACAAGCTTGGCGAGCTGAATTTGGACAAGTGGCAGGCCGCCAACTCGACAATGACCAAGGCAACTCCCGACCATGATGCCACGCTCGAGATCCAGTCCAGAATCGACAGCGCTCCGCTCAACGTCACTGATGGCGACGTCCTCACAGATGTCATCCAGAAGTTACTCTTTGGTGGCGACCGCGTCAATCTGAAGATCAAGGCTCTTGTCGATATCCGTGTCGACACCATTCTCGGGCAACTGGAGCTCAAGGATGTACCCGCCGAAGGAAAGGTTCCTGTAAAACGTCCGTACTAGGTTTGTTTTCTTTTTGAGAAACCGTCAGAAAACTTGTTGTTGGTACATTTACACCGAGAGTCACGCTTTACTTAGCGAGAGCCTGTTGGCTTGTCTGTGCCCATTTACTGACATCTCTCCTTCTCGACAGCGATTGCTTCCGGGACATTTGGTGAATTATCTCCACAAGTCGGGGATATCGAGATTCTAGACACCACATCGACTTCGATCACATTACAGGCTGTCGTCAATATCACAAATCCAACTGAGTATGCCGCATACATACCATCCATCAGTGTCCATATTCTCTGCAACGACAGCATGATCGGTATAGCCAGTGCTGAAAACCTCAATGTTGTGGCAGGTAACAACACGAACTTAGTTGTCGGCGCTACGTGGGATCCGTCGCTTGGTGGAGATCAAGGTCTTGAGATTGGCCACAACCTCCTTTCAGAATTCATTTCTGGTTTCAATGTCTCGCTCACAGTGCGTGCGTACCGTGGAAGCATTCCTCTGCAGCCTATTCTTGGAGATGCGTTGTCCAAATTCAACTTCACGGTGCAAGCGCCGAGACTATCTCTACCTGGAAGCGGGGATGGCAATGATGACACCGGCGACAAGGATGGCAAGGGACGCTCAGCCAAACACAGCTTCATCCGTGATGCTACGTTCCACGTGTTCTCCTCGACGGCGTCATTTGTTCTTGCTTCCCCGTTAGTGAAAAACACACTATATATCGACTCCATCAACGCGACCGCATATTACAACCATACCGAACCTGTCGGCACTATCATCTCTGACGTCGTGTTCGGTGCTCCACCCGGGCTTTCGGAGACGCCAAAGCTTCCCGTGGAATGGTCTCCTGATTCCGTCGGGTTTGACAAGCTACGGAACGCTCTTGGTGGAGCTCTGAAGCTGGATGCCAAAGCTGAGGTCGGTATCAAAATTGGACAGTGGCGACAAAAAATCTGGTACGAAGGTGCAGGAATCGGCGCTCAAGTACGGCCATAGGGTTGTAGCCGGCATCCTTTGATCATTGTTTTTTATTTCCTCTTTTCTTTATGTACACTTCTTTTATATTTATGACTTTGCTTTGCTTAGGCGCTACAGGTGTTGGGATATCAATGGGGGTTTTTTTTGGCCGGTCGGCTACACTGTTACAATAGGGTTATCATTCTTAAAGCGATGCATATCCTGTCTTGCGACCAGGGACTTCGGTTTTTTCTGTTTCCCAACACTGACAATGAAATTATTCTATCTCACTATCGTGCATTCTGGGTGTTGCGTTACCATCTCATTTTCGAGCTCCTGGTATTGAGCTGGCCTTGGACATAAAAACAACTCGGCAAGAAACATCGCATAGCAAGAGAACAGGAAAAGTCGCGTAATTTGCCTTTTCTTTCTTTTTTTTTTTTGGGTTGGATTTTTTAAAATATGTTCTGCCCTGTAAAACAAATAGAAGAACAAGATTGACCCTAAACCCATCCCCCTAAACAAACAAATAAACTCCCAGTCGGCTGCATTTTTTTTAAAACCCGTCGTATTTTTTTCACTACATCCGGCGCCGGTATAATGTGTGAGATTTCGGTCGGAGAGAAAGGTGTCGGTATCACATCGCTGTTGTCGTTTGTCGTATCGCCACTGCTACAGCAGTAGTAATTTACGACGGGGGAGCAGCACCGCGGCCACGGCCGAAGCCGCCACGGAACTGAGGAGCAAACTCGCCGGGAGCACCACCCTCCTTGCCCTCACCAGCATCGCGTCTCCGGTAGCCGCCCTCGCGGTCTCCCCGGTCACCACCACGGCCACGGCCACCAAACGGCCGGCGCTCGCGCTCCTCGCCGCCCATCATGCCACGAGGAGGGGCATGGGACCGCTGCTGCTTGATGTGGGTGGAGGGGACAATCTCGGCGGGCAGGTGCAGCCACTCGCGGAGGTAGTCGAGACCCTGTAAAATTCCAGGTTAGTTATTCTGACTTCAAATATGTTCAGGGGTCCGCATCGATGAGCATCCAGTATGTCGCCGTTGTCGAGCCTGCATGGGGGGAATCGAGCTGGATGTTGTGCGATCGTAGAGTTGTTCGGGGAAGTGTCCGTACCTCGGGGGTGAGGGTGTAGTAGTACCACTGCCAAGAGAACTGGGTCTTGACGAAGCCCTTGGAGGTCAGAGACTGGCAAGCCTATTTCACAATCAGTCAGTATATTTGCTCTTTGGTTGGCGAACTTATTTTCCCGGTTTTCGTTGTTCGTTGTTCGTTGTTCGATCGGTTTGTTCGGGTCGGGGGAAATGCGAACCTTGATCACGTAAAGGTTCTTGGTGTCGATCTCCGGGTGAGGGATCTCGAAGCTGTAAAAAGAGCAAGACGTTAGTATTTCGACAGAAAAACGGCTTGGGATGTTGTGCGCATCGCCGGAGAAAGGTGTCGGGTCGTGGGATGTGAAAATTTGGACGATCGTGACGGGTGCATCAAATCGAGATATCGAGATGGCGGCAGTCTTTTTCGTTGACGTACTTCTTCGGTGCCACGAGAACACCCTCACGGAAGAGGGACTCGTGGATCTTCTTGCGGTCGGCCTTGGGAATCAACATTTTGAAATCGGTATCCCGGGGGAACGTGTTTGGTGATATTTAATGTTGCAAGTTGAAGGTCGAGATTGTTCTGTCGAGAGTCGGAATCGGGGAAAGGTAGGTAAGGGCAAAAAAACCAAGTAGGATGTAAAGTTCTGCCCACTGCCCACACCCACTAGCGCACTATTGGTGTTGAATGAATTTTTTGTGAACCTTGTGTGCACGGACCAAGTAGGGCTTGATCAATGTTAGGTAAATTTCTGACCTGCCCCTCACTACCAGAACTTATATTAATCATCCATCACGTGCGCATAGTTTCAATTAATGAGTCAGCATATGCTCGAAGCCGTTGTTTCGTTGTGGCAAAGAGCCAGCCTTGGCTTTCATTATCTTTTCCCCAACAAGCGCCAGCGGTTTGCATGAATGTTTTGGCCAACCTTGACTCCACAATCCAGCATCAACAACTATCTACGACGTAGTCAGTCTTCACTTTCAAGCATTGCGCCAACAACAACACATAGCCAAAAGACGCCGGACTCAACACATATTTTTTACTCAGAAATCAACGAAGATGGACAGGAAACTTGTCAACGTCCTGGTGGCCGGCATTCCTGGCGACGGCCTGCCTGCTACCTATTCCCTTCCATCAGTTCCATCAACATCCATCAACGAACTATGGCACAACCTATACGATCGCCTGCCGCCTATCCAGTCTCGCCTGGTCCTCACCACACTTGGAAACCGGCAACTACGGCGGGACGATTCGATCACTGTTGGCGATCTTCTCTCCTCACCGCACGATGACTTTGTCTCCCTGCGCCTGTCAATACCCGTCCTAGGCGGTAAGGGTGGCTTCGGTTCGCAACTTCGCGCGGCTGGTGGGCGCATGTCGTCGAAGCGCAAGAAGAACCAATCAGAAGACAACGGCTCCAGTCGTAACCTTGACGGTCGCCGGCTTCGGACAGTGACGGAGGCAAAGAATCTTGCCGAGTACCTAGCCATCAAACCGGAGATGGACCGCAAGGAGAAGGAGAAGAGACGCCAGCGGTGGGAGGAGATTGTCGAGATGTCTGAAAAAAAGGAAGAGGACATCAGGAGTGGTGGAAAGGGCCGTCTTGATGGCAAGTGGGTCGAGGACAAGGAGGAGGCAAGCGAGCGGACGCGTGCTGCTGTGCTCTCGGCCATGGCCAACCAAAAGATTGTCGACAACCTGCAGCTCAGCACGTCTGCAGGCTCGAGCACATCTGCTGCCTCTGACGACGCAAGCAAGGACGACAGCGAAGACACGGATGGTGGCTCAAGCGGCAGTGCTTCTGGGTCGCCCGAGCCGAAAACAACTACCACAACTGCGACTGCAGCAGACCCGAAAGGAAAGGGCAAGGCAAAGGTCTTCTTCGCCTTTGACGATGAGGACGACGAGTTTATGAGCTCTGACGAGGAAGAGGCCTAGAGCGAGGCGTACCAATTCGCTAGTTTGTACCACAACGACCTGCCATGTTTGTTTTTCTTCTGATTTCATGGATACCAGCTGCATTATGTTTTTTTTCTTGGTTATATCACAAGTTGGCGTTTGGCGGAATATCTGTTACAGACTGTATTATAATGACATAAATGCTAGCATGCATTTACTTCCATCTATTCAAACACTTTCCCATAAAACATTCGTTAACTCACGTAGCGCCGAGTCTGTGTAACACGGCAGAATGACGTTGCCGCAACACGTGAATGAACAGCAGCGAACTATTCTGATATACCGTGCAATGATTTGATGAGGGCACACTCCACACCTCACACTCATAGCTCCTATTTTAAAAGGTTTTGATTTTGATGTATTGATACAATATGAACCAATGTTTCGATGCTTCTATCTGACGATGTCTCCGTCACCACAAACTGACTCAACGTGCGCTTGCCTAGTTCAATCTATACGTATTCCTAAATTGACTTCCTCTACTCCAGGCGGACCGGGAAGGTACCGGCTTCTCTCTGGTCGTCCCAACGCTTGTACTATAAGACATCTCTGTTAGCATGCAAGTGAAAATGCAAGACGATAATGCGCGCACGCAGACACGGGGAAGGCGAAGGGTTCGCCTGAGAGCAACTTACCCAACCGCTGGGGCACAGCGACCGGTAGGCCAGCCAGAACTGCGAGTTGGTCAGTATGAGGGGACTGTATTAAGCGCACGATATCTGGGATATTGCGATCCGACGGGGTGGGGCAGACGAACCTGACGGCAGGGAGCAAAGTCCTCGCCCTTGGCAATGATGCACTTGTGGTAATCAACGTAGTTCTGCCAGCAGTGCTTGGTCTGGTTCGTGTTGGGGAACCGTGCGTCGACACCTAGATATAGCGAAGAGTTGTTAGTGAACTGAAGGGCCGTCGCATGCGCCGTATATGGCTCGATGTGCCGATGTCTATGCCCGTGGTCCGTTCGCAGAAACTCGGGGGCGGAGAAGGCCTGCTCGTCCGGGCGATTGTCGGTCATGGAGGGCCATGATGTCGTCCGGGGGTTGGGGCAGATACGGTCAGGGTGAAAGACATACCAGCTGCGGGCAGACAGGTTAGCAATTGTATCATACGACGGATTTGGTGAATTTTCTCATTTTTTCCCTGGCTTTCTCATCGCATCCCGGGGAACGGAGAGTCGACATACCAGTGACGAACTTGAAGGGTTTGGTAACACGCTCGTCGTCGGACATTTTGAGAGGCAGGAACGGTCAATTGATGCGATTGCTGTTGGTAGAGTTGGTCGAGGGGTTCGGGGTGAGGGCGATCGTGGGTGGTGTAGCGAAAGGAGAGCGTGGGTGAGCTGTTGTTTGAGGGCAATGCAGCTTGGGATTAGAATGGGCTCGATTCGCTCGCTCGGAACAATGGGCTGGCAGCGGGTGAAGAAGGAAAGCCGCTGTGGCGGCCTGAAAAGCAAGGCTGCTGTGGGCTGTGGGCTGATGTTGCGTGCCATTTTCTTATTTTAGTATTTTATTTTGCATTTTATTTTAATTCGCTCCCCGCCGCAGAACTAGGACACAACTGTGGCCGACCAACCGAAGCCCAGCAAAAAGCCGTAGCACCGGCTCCAAAGAATGGGCAAACCAGTTCGTGCTGAGGCAGTCCCGCCCTAATTTGACGCATTTGATTCGAACCTCCAGCTAAGGTGACCTCACTTTTCTCTTTTTCTCTCTTCTCGCCTCACTACCCCCCGACGACAACGCCGCCTGCTCGCAACGACTTGCAACCAATCGCTACTCCATCGTCCTCCGTTTACCTCGTATATCACGATGTACGCTACCCGGGCTCTCCAGGCCTTCCGGCCTACGCTCCGCATGATGCGGCCAGTTCCCGTAAGTTTTGCCATTCTCGTCGCCAACGGCTTTCCGTTGGCTATCCCTAGCCGAGGCCGCCACATGTGATGCTGACTACCAATGTGCAGAAGGAAGAACAATCCGGTATGTGAACACGATATGACGCGACAATCAACGGCGATTCGACCGATTCGACGGCATTGGGTGGCCGACACCGGGTCCGTTGGTCGAGTCGAAATGATGCATTGCGAACAGGACGGGACCCAATGCTGCGACTCCGCGAAAATATCGAGATAACGACGAATTCACGAAGAAGACGTAGCTAACCGATGTGATGTATAGCCCACACCATCACCCAGAGACTGCGCCGCCTGCGCAAGGTCCCTCCTGAGCTGATTCCCCTCGGTACGCTGATCTAAGCCCGCCGCTCGCATCACCAGATTTTGAACACGCAGCTAACAACATTAGGTGTCGTCGTTGGCTTTGCCGTCTTCGCTGCTGGCTACTCCATTGTCCGCCACTTCGCTGTGGATGGCACCATCCGCCTGAAGCGCCAGAACCGTGCTGCCGAGCACGTTGGCGAGGCTGAGCACCACTAAGTGTTGTCTGCAGCAGCAGGCAGATTTCTTTGATGGTTTTTTTCCTGTTGGGAGGAAGCTTTGGGTGGCGAATCGAATTGCATTGTCTTTAGAACGGGCAAGGGATCGGGGTGTTTAAGACTGAACATTGGCTATCTGCTCACCCTCTTTGTACGCGTATATATCATATAGGCCCAACCGAATTGTGTCAGGCCAAATCGACCACAGTAAAACGTTGTCCTTTCTGCGTGTTCAGTAGCCAGGCGATGTTGCGAATTATTAAATTTGCAGTAGCATATATGGCAAGTGGTATATCATACATCGTCTATCCGTACATGTTGTGTCTCCGCCGTAACTACCACCGTAACTATTCCGGGCGTGGTCCGGCCACATCCAAACCTTCAAGTCCTTGCATTGGGTCTGCAGCAGCTTCAACGTCATCACCGGAGACCGGCTCTCCTTCTATTTGGCTATCCTCAGTGGCCGTATTTTGTGCAATCCAGGCCTCCTTTAATTTAGTTAGTAAAGGTCGAGAAAAAAAGTCAAGAAACACCATCGACGAACTCACCTGGTTCCAAAGAGCCTTTTTGCTTCCCAAGCCCTCATTTGATGTCTTGGGCGGCTTGGCGGCCGTGACTTTGATACTCCGACCAAAAAATTCAGACTTGTCCATGTTGTCAATGGCCTCTTTTGCATCGTCGGCATCCTCATATTCGACGTACGCAAACCCACGGTGGCCACCGGCCTCGGGTTCTGGAGCAGCACCGTCCTCGTCGGCTCCGTTCGCTCTGCTGTTTTTACTGTGTCTTTCATTTTTGGGCAGTGAGACATCTGCGATGTCGCCAAACGGTATGAAGGCGTCGTGCACATTGGCCGCAGTCACCTGCGGGCCAAGGCCACCCACATAGACCGTAGCCTTCCACCGTGCAGCTTCTGTCATGCTCTTGAGTGAGTTTCGAGAGTATTTGAGATGAGAACCGAAAATCTCAGTGAATGCCGCCGGGTTGTCGAATCGGGAGCTTGAAAGACAATACGTCTAGCTGGCGATAAAAGGTATCAAAATATAAGACCGGGATGAGATTGTGGGTGAGAATGAGAATGAGAATGAGAATATAAAGTAATATACAACTTATCAAAGTCTGCGAATACCAACAAAGACGCTCAGGTACTAGCTCTAGGGAACAATATCTTTCTAACAGAACCAACAAGGGGCCTGAGCTGCGGGGCAAAAAGCTGCAAATCCTCCCCCTACTTGGAGGTTAGTGCTATCACGTGCACGAAACCCCTAGGCCCCTTGTAAAAGGTCCCTAGCAACATGCCACATAGGCCTGCGCAACAGGACAACTCGACCATTCCCACCACGGCCTGGCAACCCCCCCTTTGAATGTCTGGGCCAAGGAACAGGACACGGGACAGGACACGCACACCTTTCCGTTCCCAAAACGAGGTCTGGACTTGGAGTTTGTTCTGCACATCACATACATCTATCGCAGGCCTACGAGCACCTTTCTCACAAGCGACCAGGCTGGCACTTTCCTGGAGCTTCTTTAAGGCCACCCACGTTCCTGCCAAACTGCTGGGATACTAAACTACGCACCTTCCCTCCTTCCCTTCCCAATCAATATACAGGACAGCTCCGCAGCTTGGCCCCCCATCCCCCTTTCTTTCCCCTTTCACCGTCACTTGATTCAACCCAGCTCTACCACCACCACCCAACTACTTGGTCTCCATTCGCATTCACCAACTCGACCTCTGAATCCCATCTCAGCATGGTGCACCTCAGGGAGATTCCGCGCACAGCGGTCTTTGCCTGGTCGCCGGGCACCGGCAAGCCCTTCCTCGTTACCGGTACTCGCGCCGGCGCTGTTGACGCCGATTTCTCTGATGAAACGAAACTCGAGATCTGGGATCTGAGCCTGGACAGCCCTGGCCACGGTGTCGAACTGCAGCCTGTTCACAGCATCAGCACAGACTCTAGGTGAGTTCCATGGCCATTGACTTCTTGCCTTGCCCGCAGCGCGGCCTGCTAATCCACCATGACAGGTTCTACGACATTGCCTGGGGCCCGCCCGACGCCGACCACCCGCGCGGTATCATTGCCGGTGCCCTGGAAAATGGATCGCTCGACCTCTGGGACGCCGAGAAGCTTGCCGCCGGAGCTTCTGACGCGCACATCGAACGTGCTACGAAGCACAGCGGCGCGATCAAAGCCGTCCAATTCAACCCGCTGAAGCCCCAGATCCTCGCAACGGCTGGTGCAAAGGGCGAGCTCTTCATCTACAATGTCGAGGACATCCAGAACCCCTTCCGGCTCGGTAACGCCGCTGCCTCCCGTGTCGACGATATCGAGTGCCTGGCATGGAACAAGAAGGTGTCACACATTCTGGCCACTGGCAGCTCCGGCGGCCTGGTGACGGTGTGGGACGTCAAGACAAAGAAGGCCTCCCTGACATTAAACAACAACCGCAAGGCCGTCAGCTCCATCGCCTGGGACCCGACAAACTCCACGAAGCTTATCACCGCTTCCCCCGACGACAACAGCCCCGTCATCTACCTCTGGAACCTGCGCAACTCCAACGCCCCCGAGAAGACGCTTACTGGCCACGAGCAGGGCGTGCTCTCCGTCTCGTGGTGCACACAGGACCCCAGCATCATGGTCTCCTGCGGCAAAGACAACCGTACGCTGGTGTGGAACCCCAACACGGGTGATATGTTTGGCGAGCTCCAGGAGGGCACCAACTGGGCCTTCCAGACGCGTTTCAACCCCGAGAACCCGAACCTGACCGCGACCGCAGCCTTTGACGGCAAGATCGCCGTTCAGACCCTTCAGACCACCAACAGCTCGGCGGATGCGCAGGTTGCGGCGCAGAGCAGCATGGATGCCGAAGACTTCTTTGCGACTGCACACACAGCTCCCTCAGTTGCCAATTTCTCCCTGCCCAATCCCCCGAACTGGTACCTGAAGCCGGTCGGCGTCGCCTTTGGTTTCGGCGGCAAGGTCGTCTACTTTACACAAAACGACACTTCAGCTGGCCAGCCCGGATCATCCACCATTCATATTGAGAAGTTTTCGCCCGACTCGGGCGTCGCTCCCGCGACAGAGAAGTTTGAGACCGCACTCCAGTCTGGCGACGTTAAGTCCATCTGCGAGTCGCACGTCGCGGCTGCCAAGACGGAAGAAGAAAAGGCAGACTGGCAGGTACTCGAGACTCTGATCGATGAGAACCCTCGCCAAAAGGTGATTGAGCGGCTCGGCTTTTCGCAGGATGATACTGAAACAAACGGCGCCACTGAGGGCGAGGAGAGCAAAGAGAAGGCTGCTGGGGCCGAGGAAAAGGAGACTACGAAGGACGCCACCTCAGAAAAGAAAAAGGACAAGCGCCTCTCCAACTTCTTTGAGGACGGCGGTGAAGACGAGGGCGATGACGACTTCTTGGCCGGTCTGTCTTCTGGAAAAGATGCCAAGTCGACTGAGCCGTTCCATCTGCTTGGCCAGGGCAACACTCACCTGGAGGACACAATAACCAAGGCTGTCATGCTTGGCAACTTCTCACGCGCTGTCGACATCTGTCTGAAGGAGAACCGCATTGCCGATGCTTTTGTCATTGCTAATTGCGGTGGCAAGGACCTGGTTCAGAAGGTGCAGACGGCTTATCTTTCTGATGCCAACGGCTCGCCCAGCTACCTACGTCTCCTTGGCTCCGTCATCACCGAAGACCTGTGGGATGTTGTCCACAACGCAGATCTGGCGAACTGGAAGGAAGCTCTGGCCACGCTTTGCACTTTTGCCAAGCCCACTGAGTTCCCCAACTTCTGTGAGGGCCTTGGTGACCGTGTTCTCGAGGCTGGCTCGCGCAAGAACGCTTCGTTCTGCTACCTCGTCGGCTCGAAGCTGGAGAAGGTTGTTGGCATCTGGATCACCGAGCTTGAGGAGGCTGAACAGGCCGGCGTCAAGGACAGCACCGAGGACTCGTCTTTTGCTGTGCACGCCAAGTCTCTCCAGCAATTCATCGAGAAGGTCACCGTCTTCCGCCATGTCACAAAGTTCAGCGACTCCGAAGCCATCCTTACCTCTGGCTGGAAGCTCGCTTCTCTGTACGACAAGTACATTGAGTACGCTGACATTGTTGCATCCACTGGTCTGATGACTGTCGCGCAAAAGTACCTGGATCTTGTTCCGACGACGTACGAATCAGCAGACCTATCGCGCAGCCGCGTCAGGCTTGCAACGCAGAAGCCCGCGGCGGCGCAACGTAACACGGCAGGCCAGTCTAGACCAGCGACCCGCACGCCTCTTGTCAATGCCGGCTAC
Source organism: Sporothrix pseudoabietina (assembly GCA_019925295.1). NCBI lineage: Eukaryota > Fungi > Ascomycota > Sordariomycetes > Ophiostomatales > Ophiostomataceae > Sporothrix > Sporothrix pseudoabietina. The sequence continues at coordinate 1,427,588 of JADHKS010000002.1, read as the reverse complement.
CCCACGCCTCAGCCCCTGTCACAGCAGGTCCCAAGCAACCCGGTCCCGACGAACCCCTACGGTGCTCCGGCTCCTCTGGCGGCGTCCAGTCCCTATGCGCCGGCCGGCGTCCCGCAGCCCAACCCATACTCGTCAGCCAGTACCCCCTCGTACGGCGGCCAGACTTATGCTCCGCCACAGCAGACCTCCGCATACGCCCCGCCATTGGGCGCCTACGGTGCACCGTCTTCTAACCCATACGGTGCTCCCCCTCCACGCAACGCGACCCCGACATCCCTACCTCCCCCGCCAAAGGCAAAGGAAGTAGGCGCCTGGAACGATGTCCCTATGATCACCAAGGCACCCGTTCGGAAGAACACGCCGAGCGTTGCACCCATCACGCAACCGTTTGGCGCGCAATCGCTGTCCGGCCCGCCGCCCCCTGTCAATGCCTATGGCGCTGGCCGTGCAGCTGGCTCTACTCCTCCTCCACCCCCCAAGGGCCCTGCACCCCCTCGTGTCAGCTCTCCTCTTGTCGGCCCGCCACCAAGCTCGTTCAATGCTCCTCCACGCCCCCCGTCCTCCGTTGCTAACGCGTACGCACCGCCGCCTCCCGCAGCTGGTAGCGCACCGGCCCTCGGCATGAGCCGCCCGCCCCCGCGGACCGAGTCTCCTTACAATGCCCCTCCGGCTGCGGCGCCGCCACCAAGCCGCTACGCACCCGCACCTTCTGCGCATCAAAACGCTCCGGCAGGCTTCTCGCAGAACGGTTCGTCGATTGGCCCCCCTCCCGGTGCTGCACGTACGCCGTCCGGCCAATACGCCCCTCCACCGCCAGCAGGCAACCAGTACGCGCCCCCATCCTTTGATGCAGGCCACGGTGCGACTGGCCCGCCGCCTGCCGGTCCTCCTCCTGCTGCCGGTGGAGCTCCCCGCGCCTCGCCCTCGGCACCCGCAGCTGCCGCTACACCTCCCCCACCGCCGCAGGCATCTGCTCCCCCTCCCAAGAAGGTGAAGCACCCTGCTGGCGACCGGTCTCACATCCCGCCCAAGGCACAGAAGCTTGTGCAGGTCCTCAACTCTGACCTGCAGCGGGTGGCAGCCCGTGCTCCCGAGACTTTCAAGCCGCAGGTGAATGACACCCGGAAGCGCCTGAACCTTCTTTTCGACCACCTCAACAACGCAGAGCTTGTCAAGGATGACACGATCCAGCAGCTCCACGAGCTCTCTGTTGCTCTTGAGAATAAGGCCTACGATGCGGCTCAGAAGCTGCAGGTCGACATTCACCGCGAGAAGCCAGAAGAGTGCGGCAACTGGATGGTAAGTTTGCACGCTTGTAACAACTTGTGTCTTTTTTTTCCAAACCGAAACCTGTACTAACTGTTTTCCCCTGACTAGGTCGGTGTCAAGCGTCTAATCGCAATGAGCAAGGCCACTCCGTAGATGCCATTTTAGCAGTTGTAGAGGAGCAGAACGGAGTGAGATCAATCAACATTTAGTCTCACGTTTGCAGGGTGTACAATGAAGGTGCACAGACAATTTAGGAATTGAAAACATGGATTTGTAGGCACACTCGAAGATGAAGGAGAACCAACACAGTATGTAGTTTGGGGCGAAAAGAATAGACGGTTAACACATTTTATTTATGACATACCTGACTACTAACTTTGCCATGACCGTTGTGTGAGATTGTTCCTTGGTCCAACGACCGTCCCGAAAAAAATATTGAACTGATATTGATATCTCAGATTGGAATATAACCGGTCGGCCGGATTTTGAATTGCAAATTAAGTCTGGCTCGTCTAGGTATATTGCGAACGGATAGAGACATATTAACAGAAACATGGAGAGCAACTCCCATTTTACGGTGATTGCAGAGGTGAGGTTCGAGTTGTCAGGGAAGGTGTGGTGGTCATCGATGCCGACACTCGATGCCGGAGACCGTTGTGAATGTACGATATCAAGCATACACGCCGAACCTCGATGCCGATGGTCGATGCCGAACTCTTGTGCTAAGCTGGACTCGTCGAGCCGTGTCCGGTTTATCTTGAGCTGTGATCTGGACTCAGACCACCGGGCCTTTTCTTTACCTGCTTTTTTTTGTTGTGGTAGAAGCCTTCACGGACACGCACTTAAGACAGATTCTCATAATGTTACGGCTATTTTTGGCTTTTCGAAAAAGCGTGCATATGCCTCTTTTTTTTTTTTTTTTTGAAAGGAGTATATAATAATTCAAAATTTCTGACCGTCCACAGTGATGCACGTGACACCACCTAAATAAATGAATTATTACGTCGTACGTCGTAGATAGTAGCTCCACTTCTGAGCTGCAGCTGCACCAAAAATTACATAATGCCGCCTGTGAATTTAGCACGTAGCCACTTCCCCTTACGATCACGACGTGCTGTCCGAACAGCACAAATAGCTTTGATAATTTATCCGTTCGCATACTTACAGCCTCAACGCTGGGGACATTCGACGTCTCACTCTCGCAATGACAGAAAGCGCCTCCCCATCGCCGGCGCCCGAAGATGCGGCCGCTGCCCAGGCCCGCCGCCGCAAAGAGCGCCGTGAGGCAAAGATCAAGGCTGGTGGCTCGGCGAGACTGAACAAAATCACCGGTCTCGGTGGTGGATTACAACGAGGTGAGACCTATTCACACGAAGAAGGGTTATACACTGGTTGCCAGTTGTCGGTCCTGATTATTGACAAAAACGATTAGACGCCGCTCCAGCAGTTCCATCGACAGCAGCAACCCAGGCCAGCTCCCAGGAGCACGGTGACCCAGACGAGGTTGACATCTCCGACCACTTCTACCAGCCTTCTATTACACCACGATCTACCGATGCCTCGCCACGCCCCGATGCTGCTTCTGCCGATGCCCAGCTGCGGCAACTTCTGCTTGCCCAACAGCAGCAAGGTGGCCCGAACGCCTTCCCCTTTGGCGATGGCCCAGGTGCTACCGGCGGCGACCCCTTTGGATTTAGCGGCATGGGCGGCATGGGCGGCCCGGGTATGGGTGGCCCTGGCGGCGAGGGCGCTGAGGGCGACCCCTTTGCGGCCATGCTGAACCAGATGATGCAGACCATGGGCGGGGCTGGCGGGCCGGGAGGAGGCCCTGGTGGACCGGGCGGTGGATTTCCTGGCATGCCCGGCATGGGCGCAGGTGGCGGCTTTCCCGGCTTCCCAGGCTTCCCGGGCATGGGTGTCCCGGGCCAGCAACAACAGGCTGCCAAGCCTAGCAAGTCGGCGGCGTTGTGGCGTCTTGTCCATTTCGCCGTTGCTGTTGCACTCGGCCTCTACGTCGCATTGGCCACGCCGTTCACTGGTACGCGGATTGAGCGTGACGCTGTCGCCGCAGAGCATGTTGCGAGCCCCGACGGTGTGATCTACAACTCTGCTGTCGACAACTTTGCTCTCCACAAGCGCTACTTCTTCTACGCGTTCGCCACGGCAGAAACAATCCTTTTGACGAGTCGCATTTTCCTGGAGCGGGGCGGCAACAGCAACAGTATTGGCGGAAGTGGCGCTGCTGGTGGTCTCATCGGCATGGCCATGGGATTCCTGCCGCCGACTATCAAGCGCAACGTGGAGATTGCTATGCGGTATTGGCAGATATTTAGCACCGTGCGGTCGGATCTCTTGGTGTGTGTGTTTGTCTTGGGTGTCTGCGCATGGATACGGTCGTGAATGGGACAGGCCCGCTTCGCTTGTTCTTCTGCTTTCCCTAGACGTCGATCTGCAACGATAACATTTTTATTACTTATAACCCAGTTGTTATGTGATCCCGTGTAATGCTGCCCTTGAGATTCTATACCCCGGTTTCTAATGCTTGCGAATATTTGTCAAGCCATATTATACTATGCGACACATCGTATACCCTTAGATACCCTAGCTGGCCTAGGACTGGCCGCCCTGCCGCCGCACCCATCTATCTATTTTAAAATTGAGAATGCCACAGGAAGGCTATATGAATTACAACAGATAGAATACAAAAGAAACAGATAATAGTAGTAAAAGACAAGGTCGAAAGGGTTTAAAACGAGTTAAAATATGTGAAGGGGGCTGAAAAGAGAAATGTGAAGGAGTGAAGACTGAATGAGAAATGGGGGCCCGGGCTTAAGGCACGAGAACGGTCTTCAGGATACTGCCCATGACGCCACGCACGCGTCTGGGGTTCTCTTGGATAGCTGTGAAGACGACAGCAGTACTGGCCGCAAAGACAAGAGTCTCGCGCCATTGCTTGTCCAAAGGATAGCGGCGAGGCAGCAACGTGGCCAAGGCACGTGGTGCCACAAAAAGGCCCATGTCCTTGCGGCGGCTGGCACGCTCAATTAAAATGCTCCAGCCGCAGAGGCCACAACCGGCAGCCGTGCAGATGCCGGAGTCGATCATCTGGCGGGCGGCGACCGACTTTCCTAGGAACAGGGGCCCAATACGGGTGCGGGCCAGGCAGACACCATAGAAAAAGAGTGTGATGAACGCTCCCAGGAAGGCAGATGACCGCATGGCTGACAAGATGGCCCGGAGCACGCCGCGGGGGTTCCTGTATGGCTTGCGCAAGACAAGCAGCAGACTCAGCGGCAGGTACGTGGCCATGGACCAACGCCATGACCGCCACATGCGCATCATGGCGTGTCGCTCACATGACGGACCGCAGTCCATGTGCACCATGGTGCACGGGAAGGGAACGGTGACTTGGGGGTTGCCCCAGACAAGCGGCCAACCGTAGTCGCGCGACATGCCCTCCAGGAGACGGGCATCAGGACCCATATCCTTGCCATACTGCAACCGGCCGTCATGGCACAAACGGAGGGCGTTGGTCAGACGGGGGTCGACGGCCGCAGCGGATGTGATCCACTTGTTGTATGCGTGCGGCAAGCGCGACGGCACATAAAACCAAGCCCACATAACCAGTGCGGAGGATGCAGAGAAGATAGCCGGGTCCGTGAGTCGGCCAATCAGGGTCTCGAGCCCCGACCAGGACCCGGCGGCGACCCGGCGTGCCATGCGGCGTGCCCATAGTTCACCCACAATGACATCGAGGGCGCGGGTGACTGCGAAGAGTGTCAGATCGAGAGTGCGACCTGCGTATGGTATAGTGATTGTAGTAGGACCGCCAGTGGTGGATGCTGCAGTCGCTGTCTTGGTGTCGTCGGTCTTATCGGCTTGAGCTGTTGCAGTAGTGGTGCCGGGGTTGACAACGGCGGTTTCGGTGAATCCAGGCGTTTGCTTCGATTGCAGGAGACGCAAGCTGCCGTAAGCAGCGACGAAGGCAGCCAGCCAGCGCGAGAGCCGTGTACGAGCGACGAGGGTGAGATTTGGTGCAAGCTGCGCTAACAGTTTACGAAAAGGAAGCTGTAGAGGGCCCGAGTTAACATGTGCTTCGTGTCGGGCGAAAGGGAGGGTGGTGAGGAAGAGGGCAGCTGACTTACATCGAGAAGAGTGCTACCGCCAATAAGCGTGGCACAGAATGTTGGGAAGCGACGCCACTCCAGCCCAGCGCGCAGAATATGGCGCACCGAGTCACGCAGATAGGCAAAGGATGCCTTCTCAGACTGGGCTAGAGGAAGGCCTCGACGCTTGCGGCGGAGTGCGGTAAAGTATGTGAGGAGGACGGTGAGGAGGCGAGGGCCTACGCTGGACGCATAGCCAAGAAGATACGCTCGCACGAGGGGCTGCAAGGGGGCCGGGATCACTGAGTCGAGGCCGGCTCTTGGGCGAACGTGACCGTGACGGGAGGCCTGTGCTGTGTAGGACCGTGACGGCATGACGTGTATTCGCGGTGCTGGTGATGGCCGGTCGGTTGCAAAGGCCGCGACCGGATGGGCCACCAAAGACATGTTCGAGGGTACCGCAAGAACCGTATGCCGGGTGATAGGTGCAGCAAAAAAGGAGGGGGGGGGGTCGTGCGTCAAAATCTGGATGGAGGGTTAGTTGTTTGAAAAATAAGAGAGGTAAAAAGAAGAAGCAGAGTCCCGAGCAGAGTCGCAATGGAAACGACCGGATCTCGTCTGGCCCTGCCAGCGAAGGCCACATGCAACCACCGATGGTGCCGTCCGAGGTCACGCTGTCGCCCCTTTCCCTAGTTGACAACCGGCTCTTCGTGGTCTCGTTGGTCTACTGGGGAGCTGGGCATCTGGATCTTTGTGGAATCTCAGGGCCGACCCGATACACCAGGGCCAGGGCTGACAACCGCCGGAGTGACTTGGCGCGTTCACAAGCAGATCAGCCGTGCACTATAATGCTTTGTATGGACAACATCCATTCACGTCGTATGCTTTTGCACCTTACCTTTTTAAGTTTTGCGGGGGAGAGAAAGAAAAGGCGACGGTAGTGATGGCGATGGTGGCAATGAGGAGCGGTGCCGTGGCCTGGTTGTCTGGACAAATTGCAAACGCAAACGAAAACCATCCGAGGGGCGTCAATGCCGAATGGTACTCCGTATGTCGTCTGCCTTCTAGGTCTGGTTCGTGTCTGTGGTCCGTGGTCCGTCTGCAGGAGGGTTCGTCGAAGTTTATCGTCGGGATGCGTTGTTCGAATGGCCGTTAGCGACTGGCACGTGAAAGGCACCGCGTCAAGGACACGGGCACCAGATTTGGCTCGCTGGGTCGCGTCTGAATCTCTGGTGGTCCCAATGCCCAGGAATTGGGGCTGCTGGGATAACGGCTGCACTGGGGAATGGCCTGCCAAGGACTGTGCCTGGGGTGTTGCTGAAGAAGATGGTTTCTCGTCGTTCTGTGGGTTAAGTGGATCGAACGCGTGCCAAAAGTGCTCTCGATATCGACGGGTACCACAGTATGGAGTGAGTAGGGAGTACGTCGTACGACGTATGTCATCTCGGTCGTATCTCAGAGCCTAATATGCGTATCTGCCTCAACCGCGAGAATGCCCCTATTACGTTGTGGCAGTGTCCCTCGTTCTTACCCTGTATTACGAAAGCGTGCCGAGCGTGCCTGGTGGTTTCTTGGGAAGGGGCGGTTGACACCTCGACGGCCAGCCAATTAATTGAAAAGCGCGTCGCAACTGATTGGTACAAGGTACTCCATACTTGGGGAATGGAGTCGTCTTGCAGCTATTACGACGTACGGAGTACTCCGTACTCCGTACTGGTTTAAGCCATGCAGAAAAAAGTGGAACCTCAAGTACTTCTGCAGCTAAGGGCCGTGTCGCACTTTACGGGGTACCAAAGAGGCACCTTGCCCTGATTTGGCAAGCGTCGGCTCGGCTGCTCTGTCTGCGCTCGGTCACTCGGTGGCATGTGAAAATGGAGAACAGCAAGAGCGACATAGCAGCGCCTCGACGACCTCTTTCTAATATTTAGTCTCACTCGCCGTTAAATTTGGTGACTATTTTGGTGTGTGCCTGCTTTGACAGATTTAGAGAACATCGCAGCTTCCAAGACATGCACCCTTCAACATGGCTTCGCATGGCACAAGTTAATATCCGCTGGTGAAACTCGCAAACTGCATTGCCTGAACGAGAGTTCCTGCAGAACTCCTGTGCACTTTCTCATCGCCATTTCGGTGCCCACTTTCCGATGCACAGCCTGGGGAAATGAAGGCAATGGGCCAGCCAATATCTGACGTGCCGAAAGCATGTGAAGCCACTTGTTCGGCCAGACAGGGTTGCTGCCACTACATTTCACCGCAATACCATAGGCGCGGGGAAAGGGGCAGGGTTTGGGTGTCTTCAGGTCAAGTCTGGGACAACCTTTTTATCCCCAGACGGTCGGTCTTGGTCTTGATGTCTGTCAGCCAGTTGCCCCATGGGCATTGGGCGTCTGTTTCCCCGCATTTCCGTCGTTGATGTTGAATTTGGCTGGTCTGTCGAGAAGTACGAGAGTTGTTAAATGCGCTGTGTAAGATTAAGGTGCGATACGACGTGGCGACGCAAGTACCACAGTATTTCAAAGTCAGGACCCGGTATGGTTGTCCAGGCCATGGCCATATATCCGCCTTTCCTGGTATCTACACGTACACACACACACCCGGGACTCGACTGTGGTATTGCTGTTTATGCGCCTCCATTCTTGTCTTCAGCTTCTTCCTCCTATTGCAAGTAATACTCCGTACTCATCATATCTTGCCGTTGATTGCTTCCGCTTGTCGGTCGAGCCTCTTTCTTTTTCTTCCCTGTTGCTTTAATATTCACATCATCCCCTGCTACTTCAATTGCCCTTGCATCGACCCCTGCATGCTGCTATTTTGTCGATGGTGTGTATCCTGCCCGGTCCTTCTGAACGGAATACCCCGTCCGTCGTTTGGTCAACTCACTGTCGCCCGTTCTTATCGTGTGCTTCCGTTTCTTTTTCTTGGCCTTGCGAGCCTGGCAGCCTTGATTTGAGACGGCTTCGCTCCTTCCCCGTAGCCCGTCCTTTACATCTCCGTTTCGCCTCTTCGTTCCCAGGCTGCACCTTCCCTGTGCACACCCCGCCCTCCTTCCCGCACGATCTGCAACCCTGGGCTTGGGAACTGCCTCCTCCACTTTATGAGATTTTTTCTCCGCAAAGGCATCTCCTGCCAACTATTGTTCGATGAGTGTATTGTCTTTGAAATATGGCAGTTTTGTACAGCATCTATCTGTGATTCAAAGTAAGGCCTGAATACAAGCATATCGTGGTGTGGCCCACCGACTGCCTTTTGAACACTTCCCACCTTGCCTGGGCACGTTTAGCACGCTTCCGTCTGGCTGTTTCCTTTTTAGGGCCCTTTTTAAACGCATCGCGTTGTTCCCCATAAAGTGCTCCGTAATATTCTCCGTACTAACAGTGGTTCAGGCTAGCCAAGTGCGCTAGAATTGGGTATGTATTAGCCTGTTTTCCTGTTGGAAAAGGCCTTACAACGCCCTGCTGGCTGTCCTCCCATAGGCCAGGCCGCACTTGCCATTTCTCTCCTTTCTCCATGCTCCCAGCGCTTTCCCCATAGTAAACACTATTATCTGGGTGGCCAAGTGGCTCTTGCCATTTCCTGCGTCTGTCCGCCTCCTACCTTCTCTGCTTCTGTACGTCGTAGTGTCACCCCCCACTAGCTCGCCGCCCTCTCCACACCCGCAAAACCCGCTGCAGGCCTGGCCTTTCCTCTCCATCTTTTTCTTCGTTCCTGCCCACCCCGTGCGCCTTTCACATGCGCACAAATTTCCTCCCCCGCGACAACCTTTGCATTTGTTTCTTATTCACCTTTCAACCCTTCACGTCTCGAGCCTCTCGACTCTTGCTGGCGATATCAATATCCTCAGCGGCTCTCCACACATCATCGCCATCGACGCATCTATACCCGGAACATTGCAATACCCTCTCCATTCGCATCCATTACAAATCTCCATCGCAGACCCGCCTCTCTTCAGCCTTTTGATTCAACGGTCAACTCGACACAACCTCTCTACGTCAGCGACGATTACAGACCACCCAACAGACAAAATCCAGAAGACGAACATCTATCTGCCTGTTAGCTGTGATCATTTTCTTTATTTCATAGTCTTCTTTCCGCCATTTGCGCCCGGCACTCGACCGGTGCCCGTCGACATCTTTCGTCCTTTGCGACGGTGCATATTGCACCTCTTGACGAACGCCGTCACATCTTTGCAATACCACCATCGTATACCCCCAGCACCGTTGTGCCACCGGAACGACCACGGAGCCATCAATCACAGCAAACGGCCTTGAGTAACCGTCGACACTGCATGGAAGACCAACATCGAGCACACAGTTCGCATCAGCCTTCTTGATACCCTCTGATCTTGCCTTTTTACCCAGTCATCTCACCATCCTGCCACCGTAGCCGACCAGCAGCACGATCCGCGCTGTTGTCCCGCTTCTCTTCGTCATACCAGCTCTCCAGATAGATAAAACCCATGCTTAGCATACAGCAACGCCCTCAAGCCATGGCCTCAGGGCGGCCTTTAGACCCGGAGTCTACCATGTTCTTTGGCTGTATGTTTTATTTCTTGCTTCTCTTCCCCCCCTTTCCCCTTGTGTCTTCCACGTGTACGCAAATGCATCTAATACAATCCTGTACAGACTCGATCGGTGACGACTTTCCCTTCCTTCAAAATGCACCCGAGCCGGCGCCTGGTGCCCCGCTTCTCTCCGACACAGAACAAAATGCCCTCCACAACTGGTTCGACGACATGAAGTCCGATGACCGCATACACGACAACATCACAGGAAATGCTATCCACTCTGAAAACTGGATCGACGTGCCCCAGTTCGTCGGCTCGTCTACGTCTTTCGGCCAGCCCCAGGACGCCCAAAATGCGTCCTTGGGCCACCATATCCTGCCACAAGATGTTTTCGATAACCTACCCCTGATGTTTGGGTCAGGCACACCGCACATGTCCTCCTCACGTCAGGTGCCCCAACATATGTCGCCGGCAATGCCCTCGGCCTCTCGATCCAACTCCTCACCCGCCCTCCCTCTACACATGGCCTCTGGCCTAGGCCACTCTTTTGTCATGCCAGGGGGCAATCTTGGTATCGACCAGGCTCCATCCGACGATGTTGTTGCGGCTGCTAACACCCTGTTGCTAAATGGACACCACGGCACACGCCACGCCAGCTTCAACTACGGCCAGCGTGTCAATTTGTCCCAACCGCACAATCCCATGAACACCTTCGGACTGGCACCGGATCCGTCACATCCGGGAGCTGTATCTGCCGCATCACCGTCGGCGCTACTGCCGCCCGTGGCTCACAACAACCCAGGGCGCTTACAGACCTCCCCGGAAGTACCTGTCCACGGCAGCGATCTGGGGTCTTTGCAGGCCTCTGGTCTTGTCTTCGCATCCGATGGCGCTACGTCCCAACAGGTGGCTCTCTCATCCATGGGAACGCCGCTGCACCGACAAGAGTTGCAATGGGGTACCGACCAAAGTTTTGCACAGAAGCAGTTCACGCCACGGTCTGAAAAGGAAACGACCGAAGCCCTGATGAGCGTCCACTTTAAGTCCATGGAATGTCTGGCCCCAAATCACAGCGCAGGCACAACTCGACCATCTTCTCCGACTTACGACTCCCAGTTCAACGCGTTAAATCTCAAGACCCGGACAGCGTCATCTCTGGGCGACGCTGAAGCCAACGGAAAGCCTGCAATGGCCCCACCCCGCAAGCGGCGGAAGGCTAAAGGCATTAAGAATGAAGAAAACGACCAAGATGCCGACGAGAAGAGCACGCTTTCGGCCAACGGTGCTGCGGGTGAAGACGACGGAGAGGAGGGGGCTGGCGCCGGGCTCACCAAGAGTGGCAAGCCGAGAAAGCGCAAGGCCAAGGCAGCCGCAAATGGCCACCCCCCATCACAATCTTCTGCATCCCCACCAAACCTTCTTCCACCTGCTGTCGAGCCTTCGTCAGCTGACGGTGCTGGCTCTGATGCCGGCGGAACCGCACCGACCAAGCGCAGGCGTTCTGCTGCTCTGGCAAAGCCACCACGCGAGAACTTGACCGAGGAGCAGAAGCGCGAGAACCACATCAAGAGCGAGCAAAAACGCCGCACACTCATCAAAACTGGGTTTGATGACCTTTGCATCCTTGTACCAGGCCTGCAAGGCGGCAACCTCAGCAAGAGCCTGGTATTGACAACAGCAGCCAGCTGGCTGTCTGAACTCCTTGATGGTAATAAGAAGTTGGAAACCCAGCTTCTGTCCATGCCAAATACCACCGTTGCCTAGTCTGGGCTTCAAAGTTGTTTGATATGTTGTACAGATAGCTGCTGGTCTGGTCATGCGTCGTTTTTTTTTTTTTTTTTACTCTATTTTTTTTCTTTCTGGGGAGTTTGTGGTTCTATTTTTAACGATACGGTATGGGGGACTAGGGAACAAAGATATGTGTATGAATGTCTGTAAGGAAGCAGATGAAATGAGGGCTCAAAAATGTTGCTTATTACGATCAAGGGTCAAATTGGCTTGCGCATATTATAATTATATAACTACCGTCTTTGTCTTAATTTATTTTTATCCACTTGACGCCTTGGTCTGTCGTGTGATCAATTTCCTAAAAGGTGAAATCGAGCATGGGCTGCAAGAGCAAATGTAGGTAGGAGATGGCCACACTGCGCACACGCCTCAAGAGCACCACCATTCCCGTCTTCCTCAGCAACCCAGTCGTCATCGTCACCTTCACCGGCATCAGCTTCACTGTTGGCTTCACTGATAGCCAATCTCTTGTTGTCATACTCCATCATCGTATTGTGATGGCCATTGTGGCCATCGTGACCACTCGCAAAGTTCTTACTTTCATTCACGCCGTTGTTGTCTTGCTTTTTGAGCATGGAAGCAATGTCATCGCCGCGCCCAGCAATGGGGGCCATATTGGCAACGCACACATTCAAAAGACCAACGGTCCAGAGCGGTTTAGTCTTGCCTCCAGTCGCAGTGTTTGTAGCAGACTCAAAACTCATTCGTTTGCCCATTTGGACCGAAGCTGCCAGTTTTCGAAACATGGGCACAAGACTGCCTGCAACGAGGCGGTCTACAATCTGCTTGGGTGGTGTGGTAAGGCTGAGCACAAATCCGGGCAGTGGCTGGCTATGGCTCATGCGTGCAAAATAGTTGCTGGGCTCCTTGTTGTCAATCGCATGGGGCATCTGTGGCCGCAGCGTGAGCCGCAATGTACGTGGACGCACAAGCCAGGACGGCTGAGCATCCGTATTCGCATTTTTGGCAACCGAGACGGGTTCAAGAAGGTCCACGTGCATCCGCCGTAAAAGCGATGCTGCTAGCTTATGAAGTTCGCCAGCTACGGCCGAAGCAGCATCTGGTCGTAGTGTGCCTTGCCGGGGGCCAGCATATGTGTCTTCGATGCTGATTTGGCTGGGTAGATCACGGCCGCCTTTGACGGGCGTGTCATCCACACCATGTAGAAGTTGCCAGGTGCGTAGGCCCGTGGGAATATTTCCAGCAGAGGTTCCCGTCGTGCCAGAGGTGCCGTTGTTGCTGCCTAGGATGGAGTCAAGAAGACGAGGGGACATTCCTGGGAGCGTACGGATGCCCGCCACAGTTACTGGAGGAGCATTGCTGTGGTCTTCCTCATTCTCACTGTCTTCGGCTTCATCGTTCTCCTCTCTCTCACCCTTGTCTTTTTCTGGCGTCCCGTGTCTTCGTTCTTCTTGGTCGGCCTTTCCAATCTGATCATCCTCTTTCTGGGCGTCGTCTTGGGCAGAATAAAAAAATCTGCTTAGGAGGTTGCTTGTCTTGAAGCCGATGCCTGGTACACTTCGCAAAGTAAGCGGGTCCATAAACTGCCAAACAACAGAATCCGCCTCCGCATCAGCCTCGACGTCATTACTGGACAGTCCCGCGCTCACCAGGGTTGTCTGGTTGGCAGGTTTGTTAACTTTGCCCGCGAGCTTGCTCAACAACTTGCTGGTCGAGATTCCAGACGACGAGGTGTACCCAGCGTCGTGCTCGAGATGAAGGCGCAAATGAGCAGCAAGATGTGAGCCCATCAGCAAACGCATGCGAGTCTTTACATGCTCAGCGGCTGTGCCACCATCATGACCTTGGGACGAAGCGTGAATCTTGACATCTCTGTTGCCATCCTCAATCACATGACCGGCAAACGAGCTGCTATCAAATTGGAATCCTTGGACACCATTGTCTCCATCGGATATCACGAACAGGTCACTTCGTGGGCGGCCCTCCTCGGACTGTGCCGCCACGACGCGCTCCAGATTTGCATCTATGAGTGCAGTGGCATCCACAAACACCTCGTCCAGACCTAGCCGCTCGACAGGAGCCGTAGGACCAACAGCATCCCGAATCAGCCGGTACAACTGTTTAGACACGTCGCGAAAGGGCGAGAGGTCCTCGCCATCGACAAGGACAATGTCTGGGCAAATGCGGCGGGCCTCGGTGATGCGCATGAGCTTCTTCACGCCGCGCCGACGTGCTTCATAATTGCACGTTGCCAGAATGCTTTTCTGTGTGACACCAACGCACCGGCCGACCAAGGCGCCTCCCGGTGCACGGTTCTGGACTACCTGAGCGTAGAAACAGTCATAGTCAAAGTGCAGAATGATGCGGCCATCATTGCGGTGGGGTGGGGCTGCTTGGGTCGAACCCATGGCGGGCGGACTGAGCCACGCCTTTTCGGATCGGCACCCGTCATATACTGTGTATATCTTGAATGTGTTGCCGAACGGGTCGGTCAACGGCGGGCCGCCTGAGCTCGCCGGATATCGGTTTCTGTTCGCCTCGAGAGATGTCGCAAAGAAGATTGTGTGGGCCCTTCCATGGTTCGTGGCCGCACGGCTCGTGATGGCCTTTGCATCAACAGGCGAGTGTTTGTTGTTCGCAACGAGTGAATGGAGTACAGAGTACCAAAAGTACGACGCGATGCACGTTGTGCGGCGTTCGGAAGGCAAGTACGACGTACGAACGTACTGAAGGATATCGTTTGGAGAAGGCACGACGTGCCTTCAGTGGGACTTGGTATGTAAGGTCGTCCATGATTGGTCAGCGCGGCCATATGGGAACGGGGGGCACTAAGTGGGTGCAACCTTAAAGTGTCCTGGTGGAGCCTGAGGAACGAGCGACACAATACGACCAACCTTTGCCGCCCACGGCGCTTCTCGCGCGCCAAACGAACGCGGATTGGCCAGACGCAACGGTCGGTGATGTGATGAAAATCAACTCGACGAATGGTCGGTCACGATACGACTTGACACTCCGCTTCGATCCTGCCGGCTATGCCTCATTTGGTCAATGTCCTCATCAGACGGCGGTTAATTGCTCTGATTCCTATCATGATTTGAAAACAACAAGAAGCAAAGAAAACAATCATGCAGGAGACGCGAGATGACAAAAAGAGGGGGGGCATGGGATGGGATGGGTGGTCGCAAAAAAGGCCGCAGCCCCTGAGACGAGATGGATCACAATATCGATTCTGGTCACAGTTTTGAACTCTGTGGGCGGCGAGGAAGAGGACAGGACAATTGAACACTTGCTAACTTGGACAGAATCCACAGAAACAAAACACACGGTCTCATTCACCAGGAAGCCGGGACGAATAGAGACTTTCACGGTCTGCCTTGAGAACCAAGAATCCAACAAGAGGTAAAGTCTGTGAAAGAAGAAAAGACAGCCGAGAGCGCGGCAAAATCCCTCAACGCCACGAGCAAACGAAAGAGAAGAGAAGAAAAATCAAACGAGTAACACAAAAGGAACAAAACGAAACTTGCTGCAGGACGCCACTTAGACGCCGCCGTGTGAGTGGCTAGCCGTGCATCTGCCGCCCTTGTTGGCTCGTTCAATATTTTGTCGACCTGCTGGCCCCTGCTCACCCAAGCACGTCCCAAGCGATGCTACCAGGGTGCCCTGCCCATCGTGGGTCTGGTGCCCCGGACAGTCAAGTGGCAGGAATGAAAAGAAGGACAAGAAAATCCCCAAAAAAAAGAGAGGGGAGGCAGGATGGGAAGCCAGAAAATCAAACAAGAAGGGTGATCTTACAAGGGTTGGGCGCTTGCAGACCTCAAATGAATACTACGGAGTATGGCTGCCGTATCCTCCTTGACATGGCCTGTGCACAAGACGAGATGTTCGCCGCGCTTGGAAGTATTGATTCAAACTCTTTGCAAGCACTTTTTGTTTTCCGCTCCATAAACTACCGCCCAGGCAGATGGTATATGTGGGAGATGTCCACGATGCCTGCCCAAACGAGTGTTTGCAAATGGTAGGTCGAGATCCGGCCCAAAAAAATGGCCGCCTGGGATCGTTTGAAGGAAGGTCTGTGATGGAGATATCACAGAAGACAAGAGTTGGAGAACGACAAATGGGGAAGGAGGGCGTGATGTCGAGCAAGCCTGGTTTCAAACCTGGCTGCACTTCTGCACTTTTGGACGTCTGCACATATGCATCTCTCTTCCAGCGCAGCCGTCCATCCGTATCTGTCGTCTTCCCCTCTCGTCCACCGTACTTGTACGCATCCGTACGCACTTGTCCTTTCCGCCCTCCACACCTCGCTGCTCTTTCAAATCCTAGATACCCAATATCCAATATTTCTTCATCCACCCCGGCCATAGCCCTTCTCTTATCCTCCCTCATCCTCCTCACCCTCCAGGAGTCCTTTTCCTTCTTACCTTTTCTGCCCCACCCCCTTCCCTCCCCATGCACATCCTTCTCGAATCCTTCGCGCCTCTTCCCTTCTCTCGCGAGCCTTCTTGCGTCTCTTTCTCCACTCTTCCTGCCTCTTTGCTTCGTCGATGCTTAGCTGCATCGTCTCGGCCCCCCTCGGAACGCGTCTAAATCATGCGCTCTTGTCGTGTAAGTAGACGTGCACACACGGACTAGCCCATGGTGTCGGTCTGGCCCTGGCGCTTGGCTCAGCTTCCACCCCCCTCGTCCGTTTTGTTCGTTCGTCGTCGTTTGGTCCTGGGATCCAGCTGATCTTCCTGTCTTGCTTCCTCATCTGGCCACCTCCAGTCTTTTCTCTCTCTTCCTTCTCGGCGTACTTGGGACTGGGCCACGTTGGCCAGGCCGTTGCGGTGTGCATCTATGTTTTTCTTCTTTTCTTCTTTTTTTCTCTCTTTTTTTCGGGTGCTTTTCTCTTTCCGGTTCCATATAATCAGATGTGTGCTTGTACGAAGCGGTTCTGACATATGGCACCCCTACGTCGTGCTGCCGCCGATTTCCGCATCAATCATACTCGTACATTATAGCCGCTGCACCAGGCCGGCCCCAACACATGTTTTACACATTGCTCCCACCTACATATTCGCTGCTCACCCCAACTCTCGGGTCCTCACTGTTTTCTTCTTCTATCTTCTCTTGTTTGTGCTACTCTGCTCCTACTCGTCTGTTTCAGTTTTATTTCCTTTTCTTCTTTCTTCTTTATCTTGTTTCTCCCTCTCTCTTCTGTCATATTTTCCCTTCGACTCACGACGGTTCTCAAAACTTCACAACTTTTCTACACAAACTGGCACTGCAGGTCAGCTACCCGGCCGCTGGTTGTCAGGGCACAAATCACCGCAGTTGCCTGGCCTTCTCCAGCCGCCTTGTGTATTAAACCAGGGTGTGCGTGTGCTGGTTGTTTGGTGAACCGCCCACAGCCCCTGGCTGCCTGACCTTCTTTACTCGCTTTCCAGTATCTTCTTTTACCTGTTTTCTTCTCAGCGGCATAACTCTCTCGTTCGTCCGTCGTACAAGGTCAAATCAATCTTGGCCTCGAGTTTTCGAAATCAGACCAAACAGAAATTCTGTCTCTAGTGTCCTCTCATCTACACCAGTCTGGTAAATCTACATCGTTTTACCGTTTACGAAGATACGCCAATATTATTTCGGACATCGGTTCACTCTTCCAAAATGTCGAGCAACAGTCCTCCCAAGAGGCCACGGCTCTCTCTCCAGATCAAGGCGTTGTCTACGGGCCCGAGTGTGCGGACTTCACGGACACTGGCTGCTGTAGTCAACCCACGGTCACCGACATCATTCAACACACTTTCCAATGTGTACTCTACAGCCATTGACCGGTCTGTATCAACACCAATCCCTGTCACGGCAGAGCCCATCACAGCCATCAACATGAACGCCAAAGGTCTTCATCAGCTTCCTCGTCTTCAGATGCCTGGTAGCAGTGGTCTAAACAGCAATGCACACACGCCATATGTGACAACACAGTTTCCGGAGACGCCCTTGACCGCAATGCCCATGTCTCCTGCAGTAGCCATGGAGATTGCTTTTCCGAGCACGATGACGGCCACACCGCCTCTCTCTGCTGGCCCCATCGATGCTGCAGCTACACAACCACAGGTGTTTTGTTTTTCTCCGGACGATATTCAACGGCATAACAGCCTTCAGGGCAGTGGTGACTTGAACATCGTTGTCACCTCTGACGGCGGCCAGTCGGTGGACGGTGACCCGGACACGGCGATTGCGGACAGCTGCAGCGAGAGCAGTTTTGCCGGGTCGGAGGCGGGCATCGACACCCCTTTCCCTTCCAGCCTCGCCTCATCACCACCCCAAACACAATCTGCCACTAGCACAGGGCCGCAGCGTTGGATCACTGAGCCAGCTATTGCAATGCCTAGACGTCCAGCACCATATACGCACCCGCGGGGAATTCACAGTATCCTACGGAACTCTCCTCTGCCTCCATTCACTGCCTTGTCGCCTACATCTACCCGCCGCCAGTCACAGCGGCTTCTTGAAAAGGCATCCCGGCATGTCATGTACAACTCGCCCCTGACACAAACTATCACGACCAACCTGTACACTAAATCACACATCGATCTTTTGTGTGAGGAAGCCTCACCATTCTCCTCACCTATGACCTCCACACCCACAGGGAACGATGCTGACACAGTATTGGACCTGACTCTGGCCTACACTGGCAACGAGACACGGGATGGCGGCACTACTCCCGGGCCCTTTGAAGAGATGCGAAGACGCATGGCCGGGCTTGGTACCAGCAGTGCGAGTAGCAGCACGGCAACGACACCCATTTCCCCCGGTGGCATCCGGAAACGAAAGCAGTCGTCGCGGAAGGATAAGAAACGGCGGTGGGTCTGGACCCTTGGCCACGACGAGGAGGAAGAGGCAACACTGAGCGGAGCCATGGTGGCGCTCAAAGCCGCACAAATGGCAGAGGCGGCGGCAGCCGCAGCCGCATCTTCAGCCTCTGGAACTTTTCCGTCAACAACAACAACAACAACAGCACTGACAACGACCAAACTCGACACTCTATTGGTACCATCAAACACGGAAACTGAGGCCGACTTGAAGACACCACTGGCACTTCAAACCACAGCGCCAATATTTTCTGGCAGTATTGAACACGCCGTGTCTGACACTTGGGGTGCTTCTGAGGATGTCGAAATGATGGACTCGGACATGTCCGAGGCCGAGCAGAGCACAGCGCCTTCGACAGCAACTACTGCCTCAACACCCGCAGAAGAGGCTGCAGTCAGGTCTGCCAAGCCAAAAGATGCACGCAAGCGGAAGAGCACGCCGACTCCGTATGCCACGGACAGCGAGAGCGATTCTGGCTGTGATGGATATGGGGATTTTGATAACGGCAACCCGTATGACGACAGTGACGACGGCCGAGACCACGCCACCGATGCCGATGTTGACATGCAGACACCTACTATTGCTCTTGGCAACCAATTGCAAGGAGCATGGCTTCGGGCAGCAACAGCCACGGCTGGGCGCACAAGAATGGGGCCAGCGGGCTGGACAGCGCGGGCAGGTTTGCAGTGATTGGGGTAGTAGGCAGGCAGGGTGGTCAATGGGGCGGTCTGGGCGAGGCTAGACTGGGGTGCGATCAGGGTATGAGGTGCATCCACAACGGTAATGTCGTGTGGTGCGACGAAGACAAACAAAAAAGACATGGAGAACGTCCGAACATGTCTGGAGAAGAGCAGAGAAGATAGGGAGATGTGGGTCTGGGGAATGGCGTGTTGTTTTGACGAGACACTGGTATCATTTCTGCGTGCATCATCCACAGCGCTGGCGTTTATTTTTGTCTTTACTCTCATGTTCATTTCATGACGTTTGCTTTGTATTTATATTCTTTCGCTTGCTCTGCTTTATCTTCACGATCTTACCTCACGCACACTTCCGCAGGCTTGATCTCTGAGACCAATGCACTGTCTTTTCTGCCGAGGCAACCTAACAGACGACTAAGCTCAACTAAATATGCAGAAGTAACAACGTACAATTGAGAACTTCTCCGGTGCTGTTCTGACAACAAAGTAGTGTCGAGCCTGTCTCCTGTCAAGTCTGCTGGTCGGTTGGTC
Source organism: Sporothrix pseudoabietina (assembly GCA_019925295.1). Classification (NCBI taxonomy): domain Eukaryota; kingdom Fungi; phylum Ascomycota; class Sordariomycetes; order Ophiostomatales; family Ophiostomataceae; genus Sporothrix; species Sporothrix pseudoabietina. The sequence continues at coordinate 1,407,882 of JADHKS010000002.1, read as the reverse complement.
GCTACTACCAACAAGACATAAAAGGTTCGCAAGCTCGCATTAATTACGTCGCGATCGAGCTCCATCGCTTGGCAAAGATCTTCTGGAAGCGATCTAATGGGACGAATGCGCTGTAACCAGCTGAAAGAGCGGAAGAAAAGTACGGACTAAAGAGGAGGTTGACTTTGAAGTTGAGAAGAAGCGAGAGTGGTGCACAGTGCACTGACGTAGGTGGACAAGAATAATCAGGCAATATTAGGCACATCTGGCTGCGTGCTGTACAGTCCCGCACTGTGCTACTACTGTGTCTTGAACATACCCCATAATTTGTCCCACCTACAAGCTGCAGTGACGTCATAGACCAGCTACACGTCCAAACTGCCCATCTTAGACCAGTAGACGATCGGCGACAACTCACTAATAACCCAATGGAAGCTATCTGCAGGGTGAAACACCTCGATGCCGAACGGTATCAGAATGTCGTTCCTGGTCAGCACTTTGTTTGTTCCAAAGAGAAAGCCGAGAGGGCCTGACAGAAAGTACTGGCAGACTGCCTAAGGACTTGCGCTGGGACAAGACAGCTCTTCTGTTGCAGCTCCCGGGATGTTTCTTTCTCGTAGACGAAACAGGCCAAGACCATCGTCATCGGTGGCAGCCGAGCCCAGGCGAAATATGAAATAAGAAATTATAAGTGCTCCTTTGCCTAGCAGCACAGGGAGATGCCAAATTTCGTAGCCCATTCTTCCCCTCGTCAGTCGCTCCTTCCCTTTCTACATGTTCTGGAGCCTCCTTCTTATAATCTTCGAGCTGCCAAATCGTGCACTCCTGGAATAAACATTTTTCTTCTTCTTTTTTATTTATTTATTTACACAAAGCCCATTGCCTGGCGTTCCCCATCTCGTTGCCATTCGACATCAATATCCGGCAGCCCACACCCACGCCCGCACCTACCTGCCCGCAATGTCGAATACACAGGAAAGGATAGTGCCTTCGGGCCAGCACTACTCCGGAAACAATCGGATCCCCAACATCAAGCAGTTTATGGACAGCCTCGACAACGACAAGAAGAAACGCGATGCCGAGATCGAAGCACAACAGTCACAGAAGATGGCCGCGGCCAACCGCAAGAGCGGCGAGGTCTCCGACCACACAGAAAAGGAGGTCAGCGGCAAGCGGCGCCGTGTTGTCACCGATCCGGTCACAGGGCACGAGGTCGAGATTGATGATATGGACGGCAAGCTCCTCGAGGCTGTAAAAGATCCCATTCTCTCTGTACCCAATGCCAACCTCGGCAAGGAGACCACGGCCAAGACCGAGGCTACACAGTCGGGCGAGGAATACCGCCGTAACCAAGACATCACGGCACCGCCCGACCCGGTTGAGCCTGGCTCGACGAGTGACGTGCCCATCCACGGTGAGAAGACTAATGTGCTTTTCCACCCAACACCCTCTGTCAGCTACGAGCCAATGTACGTAGCGCTCGAGGCACGAGCCAATGTTCTGTGTGCCGCCATCTTCTTGGCCATTGTGCTTGTCGGCAAGCTCTTTGGCGGCCGGCTTCTGGGACTATTTCCCCTAGCCATTTGCATTGCTAGCGGTATCTTCCTCTGGTTTAAGGACCTTATTCGCCAGGGCCGTGATCTAGAATGGTCCAGCGAGCAGAAGCGCGGTGAGACCGCCGTCGTCAACCTGATCCCCGAATCCGTTGAGTGGCTCAACTCTGCCCTTGCCCTTGTTTGGGGCCTCATCAACCCGGACATGTTTTCCGGCGTTGCCGACACGCTCGAGGACATCATGCAGGCCAGTGTTCCTGGTGTCGTCGACAATGTCAAGGTCAACGACATCTCCCAGGGCAGCAACCCCATCCGCGTGCTGAGTCTGCGCGCCCTTCCCGACTCCCACGTAAAGGACCTGAAGAACGAAATCCGCAAAGAAAACGAGCAGAACAAGGACCCGCAGGAGGCTGCCGCCGACGAAGAGGGTGGTGAGTTCTACAACCTTGAGGCCACCATTGCCTACCACTCGCTACCCTCGGGCAACGATGTCGCCTCCAAGGCCAAGAACATGGGTATGCAGCTCGTCTTCTACCTGGGTATCCGCGGCCTCTTTGGTATCCCCTTCCCCATCTGGGTCGAGCTCAACGGCCTGGTCTGCACCGTGCGTCTTCGCGTGGCCTTCACCCCTGAGCCGCCCTTTGTCAAGACTCTCAGCTTCACGCTCATGGGTTTGCCCAAGATCGATGCTAGTTGTATCCCGCTGGTGGAGAAGGGCGCCAACGTCCTCAACCTGCCCTTGATTTCCAACTTCGTCAACTGGACCATTGCCACTGCTGCCAACATGTACGTGGCGCCTAAATCCATGACACTCGACATTGGCAAGATGCTGCAGGGCGACGGTATTCAGAAGGATACCACTGCCCTCGGTGTGCTGTTCATCCGCATCCACAAGGCCACCGGCCTCAGCAAGCAGGACGCCCGTGGCTCCAAGGGTGGGGGGTCCGACCCATACATCTGTGTCGCCTTCTCCAAGTTTGGCAAACCCCAATACTGCACACGTGTCATTCAGGACGATCTCAACCCCGTCTTTGAAGAGTGCGCTGCACTACTTGTTACGCCCGATATTATCCGCGTGGACGAACAGCTGTCGCTCGAGTTGTGGGATAGTGACCGCTCGTCAGCCGACGATGTTGTTGGCAAGGTCGAGCTGAGCATCCAGAAGCTCATCCGCCATCCTGGCAAGTTTTTCCCTCAAGTCTCAAACCTGCGTGGCGTCAAGGCTGAGAGCACTATGCCGGGCGAGCTGCACTGGGAGGTTGGTTACTTCAGCAAGACCCAGTTCCGCCGCGCCCTGCGCACCGATGGCAAGAACCCGGCTCTGCCCAAGGAGCTTCGCGAGGATCCCAAGCTGCAGGACGACCATGGTGTTATCACCAGCCCCGAGGAGGATGCTGTCGTCCACACGCCTCCAGACCCGCTGTGGCCCAGCGGTATTCTCAGCGTTGTCGTCCACCAGATTGTCGGTCTTGAACTCGAGAACATTAAGGGCTCCAACGGCAAGCGCAAGGGCCGCGAGTACGAGCCTGCACGCCCCGAGGCCGGCGAGCTTAAGGAGGAGCAGGGCAAGAAGCTGCCGAGCTCGTACTGCACCATCATTATCAACGACGAGCTCGTTTACAAGACACGCACCAAGGTTGTATCATCTAAGCCCATCTTCGAAGCTGGCACTGAGCGCTTTATTCGTGACTGGCGTTCGGCCATTGCTACCATCACTGTGCGCGACTCGCGCAACCGCCAGCACGACCCCATCATTGGTGTTGTGCCACTGAAGCTGTCTGATGCGCTTTTGACTGGCAGTCAGAGCACGCGCTGGTATCCTCTTGACGGCGGCATTGGCTTCGGCCGCATCCGCATCAGCCTGCTCTTCCGCTCTGTTGAGCTGACGCTGCCACCCACCCAGGTCAGCTTTGGTGAGGTCGGCACCTTTGAGTTTGTGTCTGACTCCATTACGTCCACCAAGTACGCACCGTCGTCTCATGTCAAGATTCGTCTTCGCACTGGTGGCAGTTCTGCCAACATCCGCAGTGACAAGAGCAGCCGTACCGAGGACGGCCAGGGTCTGCGTTGGGACATTAGCGGTATCGACGTTGAGGGCAAGGACCACAAGGCTAGACATGATAACCGTGTGCGCCTGCCTGTCCAGTACCGCTACCGGTCACCAGTCTTCTTTGAACTGCACCCTGTGGGCCGCCGTGGTAAGGTCGCGTACGCCTGTGTCTGGCTGCAGGATGTTGTCGACAACGAGGAGACCTCTTTTAATATCCCAATCTGGAAGTGCGACAACCCTCTGCGTCTCTCGCAGAACTACATCACCGAGGAGAACTACAAAGAGATTCCGGACATTGACATTGAGGAGGTCGGACGTCTGCAGTTCCGCGGTCGCTTCAAGCCCGGTATGGACCGGGAGCATCTCAAGTTCGTCAGCGACAACGACTCGCGCGAGACTGTCGAGACCTGGGAGGCATGCTACGCCGAGGGTGTGCGTTCCGAAACCGTCGAAGCCCAGGTGCCCAAGCATGTGCAGAAGATGCACAACGAGTCGTTGCTCAAGAGCAGGGACGTGCTCGCTTCTGCGTCCAAGGGTGACCAGCAGAAGTGGCTGGCCAAGGACGGCACTGACTGGTCCGGCGCCTTTGGCACGAGCGACGATGCCACAAACGGTACTGCCGATGGCGCAGCTGCTGGTGCCGCTACCGGTGCTGAAGGTCAAGGGCCCACGGCCGAGGACAGTGCCGGTGCCAACATTGCCAGCACTAATGTCGAAGGTGTAGGCGCTGGACCGAGCCGTCGCGAGACGATGAACAGTGTCGGCAGCTACGACGACGACGAAGATGCTTACTACGACGATGACGACGATGACGACGACGACGACGACGACGACGGGTATGACGACGACGACATTGACGAGGAGGGAGGCGAGACGACCAGCCGTAGTGCCGCCGATGCGGCCAGTCGAACCAGCCGGCGCAGAAGCATGCGTAGTGCTCGCAGCTCTGGCCACCGCTCGCAGCCCTCTGGTGACTCGGTCGACCTTGGCATTAACGATGCAACGTCTGTGAAGAGCGGTGCCGGACACAGCCGCACAGGCAGAGGGGTCACTGGCGGTGCCATATCGTCCAAGACCAGCGACGGCACCGGCAGCGTCAACGGAGGACAGAACTCGACGAGTACCGACGGGACGAGCATTTCGGGCTCGCGCCGAAAGAGCATTAGCAGCATCAGCAATCCCATCAAGCAGTACAAGGAGTACAAGACGCGAAACCGCGATCTGCACCGTCGTCACCGGGGACTAATGCAATGGTAAGTTTTGTACTGTGTGCCACAAGCCAACTATGAACGAACAGTAACTAACATCTGCAGGAAACCCATGCGCAACATGCAGTTTGCCAAGGACGAGGCCACTTTTGCCGTTCGTCGGGTGCTGAACGTCGGTAAGCTCAATGGCCGCTCGCCGGACATTGAGACGGAGGTGTAGACGTCTGTCACCGACGTCTTTTGATATCCTTTTTGAATATGTTTACTTAGTCTCGGCGTTGAATATGTTTGCTTTTTATTCTTTAAATTTTCGCGGCAGATATACACGCGGTGCGTCAATATTTTATCGGTAGAGTGGAAGAAACACGGACAAAAATCACAATAGAATGGAGAAGGATTGGGAAACGAGTATGTGGGAAGGAGAGACCAAAAAAAAAAAAAAAAAAGGGTTGAATTATCCATCATATACTCCATACAATAAGACCAATTAAAACATATAAAAAAGACCCGAGATCCTCACAGAATAAATGATGTTGACCATAAGGTCTACCGTCTAGTCTAACCGAATGCCCGCCTCCTTGCGCTTCTTGAGCTGCTGTGCCGTCGCAGAGCTCATGCCGACGTTCTGGCTCGCATCCAAGATGCCCTCGGCCATGTGCCGCTTCTCGGCTTCGATCTTCTTCAGCATCTTGTCCGTCTTGCCGCGGCCGCTTGTTTTGCCGTGGAAACCGTGGCTGAGAGCGCGGAACGCCTCCTTCTGGTTCAGCTCGCGGCCGTGCTCGTCGACGTACTCCAAGTTAAAGTTGGGCGTGTAATTCTTGTTGAACATGTCCTGCAGCATGCGCGACGTCTGGAACTCGCGCTGGGCATTCTGCTTGCGGGCATACTCTTCACGTTCACGCACCGTCATGCGCGACAACGGGCCTGATGTGCGGTCGTGCTCGCGCTTGCGCCGTGCCTCGTCTTCCAGGCGTGCAAGCTGCACCCGCTTCTCTGTGATAAACTTTTGGTGCTGCCGCAGGCGCGCGTTGCGCTCATTGGCATTCAGACCGTCGGTCTCGCCCTCGGCACCGAGAATACCACGGCCACGCAGGATGGAGAGTGTTGCTCCCATACCCTCGCTGATCCGCTTCTCCTCCTCGAGACCGCCTCTGCCGCCTTCGTTATGTGACACAGCACTGCCCTCCCGCTCGCTGCGGATGCCTGCTTCGTCGGCATCCTCGTCCTTCATCGCAACATCCTCGTCATCGCTCTCCTCCATGGCTGTGACGGACGACGCCCGGACCTGTTTTCTAGGTCGTGGCGCATCGTCTTCACGATCTTCGCGCCGCTTTAGGTTGTTGATGAACTCGGCAGTCTCGTCAATGACGATGCCGCCTGTTGTTGGAGTAGCATCGCCGTCGCCGTTCTCGCCACCGTCGCCATCTTCGCCAGCCGGTGCTGCAGACGCCTCTCGTAACTGCTTGGCAAGGTCCTCTGGCCGTGTCCGTTTCCGCTTCTTGAGAGCGTCACGCCGCTGCGATGCCAATGACAGTTGCAGCTCGTCATCGTCGCGGAACAATTCTTCGGTATTTATGGCTCGGCGCTTGCGTCTCTTGGCTGCCAGTTCTGCACCATCGTCAACATCCATCTCGGCGTCGTCTGCCTCGGCGCCACCATCCTCGTCGTCGTTTTCGGCCGCAGCTGGGAAGAGACCCTCATCGTCGTCGACACCGCGCATTCGTGTCTTCTTTGCCTTTGAAGGCTTCTTCTTCTTGGGCTTCTTGATTTTGATTTCAGATGCGTCGAGGTAGTCGGACGACGGCATGCCGGACAGGATGTCGTCAATGGCCAGGTTTTGTTGTTCGCCAGTCTTGCCGTTGGCAGCAGCTGCCGCGCCTGAGCCAGGAGCACCCGCTGCACCGCCGCTTTTGCTGCTGTCCAGGCCCAAGATTGCGTTCGGGTCGAGTGTGAAGCCCTTCTTCTTCTTGCCGAAAATCTCTTCGTCGTAGTGGCCGAGAATTGTTTGCGTACCGTCGTCGTTGAGGGGGTCGTAGGCTGGCCGCTTCTTCTTGAGATTGAGACGCTCTTGCAGCTGCTCCTCTTCGCGCAGGCCCAGGTTCTCCAGCTCGTCACCCTCGTCCTCATCTTCGCCGATAACGGCCGCGTCCTTGAGAGTCAGGATCTGGTCACCGCCGTCGAGAAGCGACGCCATGTCGTGCCCGACTTTCAAGCCCGACGGCAAGTCGTCATCGTCCTCGCCGTCGCTCGCCAGCCCTGCAGCTCGCCGCCGTCTTCGCCGCTCTTCCTCGATTGCAGCTGCCTCGCTGGCCTTTTGCCTCTCCTCGGCCTTGCTAATCTTCTTTTGCCGCTTCTTCTGCCCACGCAGCCACGCCTTGGCGTCGGCATCACCTCCTTTTGTGTCGTCGTCCTCATCGTCCAAGTCGCCCAGTGTTTTGCCCTCCAGAAGGGCATGCCGTTGTGCCTTTTCACGTGCGCGCTTCACGGCCGCAGCTCTCTCCTCGCGCCGACGCTTGGCCAGCTGGGCATCCTGCACCTGCTTGAAGTTGTCAAACGCCGCCGCGTGCCGGCCGTCGAGTGTCGCCAGGGGATCGTCGTCTTCGTCATCGTCATCGTTGCTATCGTCATCACTACCGCTGTCTGACTTTGCTTCTTGGCCAGGAATCGGCAGAGGCTTCAGGCCCATTGACTCTCGGAGGCGGTTGGCCTCTTCGAGCGTGGCGAGATCCATGGTCGTGGGTTTGTTGTGATTTGATGTGATACTTGCGATGTTGTATGCCAAGCCTTCGTCTTGTGGGTGTATGAGGTGTGTGCAGACTTGATGGTTGGAGAGAATGCCGATGGCAAGGCAGGAAGGCCGAAGATGTTGAGGCTGTCTTTAAGGCGTTGGTCGTTGCCTCGTCGCTGCACTAACATAACACTTTGCGCGCCGTAGGCATCGAGAGCCCGCTGTAAATTCGCCCCCATCAAAAGCTGTCAGGCTGTTTACAGGGAGGCTCTGATAAGATAAGAAAATGACTGGTGATTTGTCTACTACACGTGACGCGCTAGCCGTATTACATAAGTTTTTTCTTTGCTGCAAAAAATTAGTATTGTGGGTCCATAGATCCAGCCATAAATATTGCGTCGCAAATTTTCTTGGACCTTCTCTCCCTTCTCTTTCTTCTTCTTTCTTCTTCAATCACGGATCTGTGCCCAGCCGTCCTTTGCTTGCTTCGCGCGAGTTCAGAGTTGATGACTGCGGCAGTTCGATACATCCTATGGAGACATCGCATTTCTTCTGTCCTTTTACGGGGCAGCGGCTATGGTGTCAATTTCCTATCGACAGGTCCCAGAGCAATCGAGTTTCACCTGGGGAGATGCTGAGTTCGCCGTTAAAAGCTGAGCGACGCGGACTGGGAGGGCTCGAGACCGTCATATTCCAAGCCGTTTGCCGACGATCGTCGATCTATGAGGTTAGGGGAAAACCATGATTTTGGTCACATCTATTCAACATTCAACCTGAAAGTTTCTTTGGGGCATTCAGCGATGGCATTCTACGACAAATCAAGCTCATATGGTTTTGTTGGGATGCATACCGCTGTGAAGCATAATTCAATACGTACACTGCACTGTGTGCACCTCGTCTGCATGATGTTTGTACTGTGTATTGCAGCAAGGACGCAAACAAAGCCTGTGTCGACCTGTAAGATGCAGATGCAAGTCGCGTGTGTGTGTCGTATCTCATTTCTACATATTATATGAAGCACATACGGGAATGGAACGTTATCCTGTCTTATGACGCTCCTGCCTTCCAAGTCCCATGCTGTATATATATATACACAGTACGTCGTACTTACAAGTACTTGGCCTCCAGCTCGTGTATCAGCACGTCGACAGCCCACTCCAGTGTTGTTGCCATGTCGACGTCGATGCCCTTGTCCAGCTGTGTCAGGATGCCGTTGGCCTCGAGCGTCGCCTTGTTGGGAGGGCCTTCCACATTGCCGTTCTCAAACAGCCACTTGTGTGCCTCGACGTAATTAGGCCAGACAATCTTGTCAACATAGCCTGGCGGGTCCTTCCAGAAGCCCTCGAGCGTCACATAGCCGTCGCGTGCCTCGCGACGCTGCGTTGCCTTGGCGTGGCTGACCCTCAAAAACAGACGGACATCGATCTGCTCCATGGACGCGCGTGTGGCTTCCGAATACAACAAAAAGCCGTCAAAGAAGCAGATCCGCAGCTTGCTGCCGGCGAGCTTGCTGCCTGGCTGGCCCGGTTGCAGCCATGCAAGGACTTTTGCCTTTTGAGCTTCAATGGTTGCATCCGGAACAGGGCACGCGCCGACGGAGTTCTGGTCTTCTTTGGAAAAGAGATCGGGCTGTGGCGGAGACGGAGGACTTGTGAGCTGAGACGTTCGTTGAGATGGAGGGGGGTGGGGAGAGGAAGGGGGAGAGGTGGAAGTGGTGGGAAGAGGAGGCGTGTGCCGTGAGGTCTGTCGTTGCTGGCCATGACCACATTGGCCACTCCGAGCACCATGATCTGTGCGGCACGACAAATGAGAGTTGCGACTGACCGGCAACACGCCGTGCGTGCGGATGTGGACGAGTGCCTGCTCCATGTGCGGGAGTGAGATGGCCTCGGCGCAGTCCCAGTCGGCAAGGCCGTCGACAGAAATGGGGATATCCTTGTCATTTTTGTAGAAATCGTCCTCGTGGAGAATAAAGGTGTTTGGAAAGATATCGCGAAGCAGCCGAGCCAGTGTTGTTTTGCCACTCGACGAGCAGCCGCTGATGCCAACGACAACGGCCTTGCGGTCTTCTGTGGCCATGGTGGGTGTTCACAAGAGAAAATGGGCTGTTGTGTGTCGAGACAGACGTTGTCACGACAAGAAGTGAAGCAAATAGGTCAGACTGGGTTCTATGTACTGTTTACGGCGTGTCGTAAAGATGTATACCGAAACTATCGCATTGTGCAACCACCCACTCTCTGCCTGCTGCTCCTGCTTAGGGCGGGCGCTTTAATAGCGGGGTGCTAAGCACTGTAGCTTAGTGGTGGTGGCCAAGATCGGCAGGTGGTACTGTAGCATCGCGCTGCACCTTCCAACTCTGTGCTTCATTTTTCGCCGGAGCAGTCACGTGTGCGTGCCTCAACGATCGGCCACCGCCTTCCTCCGCGACTTGGTTACTTGTCGGTATAGACAGCGCGCCGTGTATCCTCTGAAAATGCCGAGCAAGTGCCTGCAGCTGTCGTCTGTCTTCTGTCTCCTCGTCTCCTTCCCATGATGAGCCAGAAAGCATTATCCTCACAGCAGCTTCAGGTGGCCCGTAATCTTGTCGACCAGGCTCTTCGGCGCCGGGCCGACGCCCAGCACCGTCAAGCTTCCAGACTCAATCTGTGTGCGGCCTGCGTCTGCAATCACCTCGGCCGTCACGCCTAGGCTGTGTGCAACGCCCATGAGCGTCACCAGTGTGTCCTCGCCCTTGGCCTGGACGGCAATCTTGGCCTGTCCGCGGCGTTCCCAGCGCTGCAGCAGCTTGGCTGCACTCGACGTCGGATCGCGCTCGGCGGCGCGGCGGAGGGTCTTGTAGCACGCCAGTGTGGCATGGCCGCATTGTGCCGCAATTTTGCCTGTCCGTTAGCGGTGTGCTTTTCTTTTTTCTTGCTTCTTGCATCTTTCTTTTTCTGTAGAAGAACTTGACCTACCCTTCGTCATGCCCAGATCTGTCCGCACGACCAGCACCAGCTTGCACTCCTCGTCGCCCGAGTGGCTATGCGTGTGCCGCGCCTTGTCCTTGTCCTCCTTTTCCTTCTTGTCCTTGTCTTTGCTGCTGCTGCTCTTCTTCTTCTTCTTACTGCTTGTGCTGCTACCCGCAACACTCGACGCCCGCGCCCGCACCCGCAGGCCGTCCCGCATGTCTGCCTCGTCGCCGTTGGCCCAGTTCGGCGCATGGTCCAGCAACACGCCGTCGTCCACGTCTGAGAACTCGCTCTCAAACGGATCCGTCAGGTTCCTCCGCCGCTCTTCGGCCAGCTCGGGCGAGATCAGGTAGCCACGCGTAGAGTATATGCCGAGCAAAAGACCCGTCACGAACGCGACGGCGCTCGTGCTGATGGCCAGCGCCGCCGGGTTGGCCATGGTTCGATCGGCCCAGGCAGCCATTGTGGGAGGAGCCATGTTGTTTTGTTGGGAGGTGACTTGTCGGTCGTGTGTTTTTGGAGAGCGAAAGGCAAAAAAAAAAAAAAAAAAAGGAACAAAAAGGAGTGTCGTGGTTTGGTCTCGTCAAAAGTTGGCAGTTGCAGTCGGTCGGTTCTCCAAACGTCCCTGCCCTTTTTTACCCTAATAGCACAACACAAAATGGCGGCGTCCGAGGAACGTTGGGGACATCGGCTGGCAGTGGCAGGTGGTTTGGACTTGATTCTCAAGACGCGAAAAGCGAAAGGGCAGGGGCGCGAGGGGCGGTGGGCGGTGGGCTCGGACGCCAATTAGCGGCGTTTCCATTGCGCTCTAGGTGGCAGCCAAGCAAAGATGCCCGCCAACATTCAGGGGCCTGTCCGCCCCGGTTTCCAGCACCCTAACGCCCGACCCACGTCGAAATTAGGGGTCATCGGGGTCACCGTTCAGGACAGCATGTGGAATTGTAAGATACTCCGTAGATGCAAAAGCTAAGGCCACTTTAAAGAAGCGGTGTCACGAGGTACGTTAAAAAAGCATCACGTTCATTCGCAAAAGTACTTACTGGCAAAATGTCATCTTGCCATAGTGGAAACGCTTTTATTTGAAACTGATAAGCTACACATCGCCAGAGTGGTCCAAAGTAAAAGGAAGAACAGCGCATGAGTATATTTTTGTGCTCCGTCCATGAACGCCAGAAAGAAATAAAAGTATAGAAATATACAGAACAATAGACACAGCTTCGACTCCAGCCTTGCCCTTTCCCTTCATTAATCCTTGCGGACAAAGCGGCCCAGAGCCGGGCCCAGGTCGGCCTTGGCCTCCTTCATTTTGTCGTCCTTGCGGGCCTGCGTCTCCTTCCAGATCTCGTCCACCTTCATGCGCTTCTCGTCGATGACATTCTTCTTGCGCTGCTTCCGCAGGTACTTCTTGAGCGCCGTGCTCTTGCCGCGCGCCTTGTTGCGGATCTCGGCCGCAATGTCGACGGGGACCGCGTCCAGATCCTGCTCCGCGCGGCGCTGCTTCTCCGACCGCAGGTCCAGCTTGCCGATGAAGTTGGGGTCCAGGGCAATCATCTCGGGCTGCAGCTTGTTCAGCAGGCCCTTGACCTCGGCCTCCTGCCGCTGCTTGGCCGTCTCGTAAGGGTTGACCTCCAGAGCGTCGAAGTTGGCCTCACCAGCGCCAGGGATAATCAGTGACGAGAAACCCGCACTGTGGCTCACACCAAGCACATCCTCAAAGGGACACCAGCGCACACGCTCAATTGCCTTGCCGTCGCCGCCCCAGGCCATGTAGGGGCTTTGTACCTTCTCGGCCGTTGCACCAGGGCCAGACAGAATGCCCTTCCACACCGTCGTCCGTGTGCCGTGGCCCACAGCCACGAGGCTCTTGTCGGAAATGGCGAGCGAGGTCGCAGGTCCGTTTGTATAGTAGCTGTTGATCTCGCCCTTGAACATGCGAATGTCCCACACGTTCATGCGGCAGTCCTGGCCAGCCGAGACCATGTAGCGGCCCTCACGGTCGATGGCAAGCGACCGCACAGGGCCGCGATGTGCCAGCATCTTCACGAGCGGCTCGGACGAGTTGGGCGACCAAAGCGTCACGGTACCGTTCTGGTGGCCGGTGTGGAGGATGGCGTTGTAGGGGTTTTGCGTTAGCGACACGGGCGTGCCCGACTTGGTAAAAATTTCGGAGACGAGCTGTCCCGTCGACACGTCCTGGTACTTGAGGTGGCCAGACATGCCCATTGTAGCCAGCAAAAAGTGGTACGGCAAGAACTCCATGTGCGACACCTCGACGTGCTTCCGCAGGCAGTGCAGCTCCACACCGTTTCGGTCGTAGATGTAGGTATACCGCTTCTGCGCCACAGCAAAGTATTGGTTGTTGTGCAGCCACTGGATGTCGCGCACCGTCTCGCCCAGCTGCAGCTCGCAGCCAAGCTTGCCTTCGCGCCAGTCCATCGTCGCAACATGGCCCTTGCGGCCGGCCAGCAGCAGCTCACGGCCCGTCCGCGTGAATTCGCAGAGGTAAGGTCCCAGCTGGTCGAGCTTGAGATCAAACCGCTTCTGTGCCGCAGCCACCGCCACGTTCTGCGCCACCTCGTCCTGCCGCACCTTGTATGTCCGCTCCAGCTCCGTTTCTGGCTCTAGGAATCCGCCGGCATGTTCGAGAAGCAGTTCCGAGTCTTTGGCCTGATCGGCCGCCCGCTGGAACCGCGTCTCCAGGTTGCCCAGGTTTCGCTTGAGCTTCTTGTCTTTGATGTTCTTAATGTCGATTTGCCGTCCGCGGCCGTACTCCTTCTGTGCCTGCTTGTGCCGCCGTATCCGTTCCTGCTCGTCCTTGGACCGCAGCTCAAGTCTCAAATCGTGCACCTTCTCGGCGCCATTGTCGTAGCGAGTCACAGCGCTGGACTTTGTCACCCGCCCGGAAGTCGAGATGCCGGCCATTGCTCTTTTTGTTGACGGCTGTGCCGTTAATGTTGTGGACTCGTCCATCGTGTTTTTGTCTTGGAGCATCGGTGTCGTGTGCCGATGCCGATGGTGGATGTGCGAAAAGAAACGGCAGAAAAATGGCGGCGCAAATTATTTCTGTAAGGTTTTGGCTGGGATACGGAGAACTGCTGAACTGCTAAGAAGGTTTGGTTCAGGCTCCACTAAAAAAATTGTTATCGGTATCAGTAGCATTCTGTTATCGGCTTATCGATAAACTCGCAGCGGTCAACCACCCCACCAAGTCGCTCCTGCCCAGTCAAAAATTCTGCCACTGGACTACTCTTTCTTTATTTTTTTTTTAAGAAAAAAAAAAGAGTCCAACCAGGAGGGGTGTGATAGTAGCCAGGACGAAACGAAGCCCCGTGGGAAACAGAGCCACCCATTGAACATTGACAAACATTTACTTTCAACAAAATCACAAAAAATACCACAGAACACCAGGCACCGAGTTTCGAATAACGACCAAAATGCCGTCCACTATGGCTCACAGCCACAAGTCGACGACAAAGGTCGCCCACAAGCCGTTCAAGGCTGCGGGCAAGGGCCGTCGCCATAAGGGTTCGTCGAGATGGAAAACAATATGCTGGGATTTTTTGCTGCTTTTGTTTTTTGTTTCTTTATATTTATATATATACTAACATCCTCCAAAGGCAAGACTGCCGACGAGAGACCGAGAACCCCCCACCAACAAGTCATGTCCAAGCTGGACCGCCGTAACCAGAACCGTCAGCGCCAGCTCGAGAAGCAGAAGGAGCACCGCCTCGAGGCCTCCATCTTCTCTGGCCGTGATGCTGCTCCGAGAAACGTGGCTGTCATCCCGCTGTGCGGCGACTGCGACGCTGCGGCTGCCGTCCAGGCGCTGAACAACAGCCTCGATATCGAGACGGCCATCGGCTCAAATGGCGGCGCATTCCGCGTTCCCATTGAGCGCTTCAAGCAACAGCTGCAGTATATCTTGGTCCCCGGCGACCGTGATGTCCTGGCCAGCATCGATGCTGCGCGCGCGGCCGACTTTGTCGTCTTTCTGATTTCCGCCAGCGAGGAGGTCGACGAGCGCGGCGAGCTGATCCTGCGCAGCGTCGAGAGCCAGGGTCTGTCGACTCTTTTCACGGCTGTCCACGGCCTCAACAGCCTCGACTCGGCCAAGCAGCGCACTGGCACGCTCGACTCGCTCAAGTCGTTTATGCGCCACTTCCACCCGGACCAGGAGAAGCTGTTTGCCCTCGACAACCGCCAAGACTGCTCCAACCTGATCCGCTCGCTCTGCAGCGCCACGCCAAAGGGCATCCACTGGCGTGATGAGCGCAGCTGGCTGCTTGTTGAGGATGTGCAGTTTGGTGCCTCAGGCGACGATGCGGCGGCTGTGCTGACAGGTGTCGTTCGTGGCCGCGGTCTCAAGGCTGACCGCTTGGTGCAGGTTGGAGATTGGGGCACGTTTCAGATTGACAAAATCACAGCGGCACCTCTGGAGACACGGAAGCCCAAGGGCGCTACTGCTGCTGCCACAGAGTCGATGGCCGTCGATGGCGAGGGTGCTAGTGAGGCAGGTGTCCTGGACGTTCCCACCGAGGATCGCGACGATCTAGAGGGCCTTGCTCCCGAAGATGCTTCGTTTAGCGACAGCGAAGGCGACGAGATGGACGCTGACGACCTGGATGGTCGGTCAGTAGCTGCTGCCGGCCGCAAGGGTGTGCTGCTTGACGATCACCACTACTTTTCCGAGGAGGAGGACGAGAAGTCGATGCCGGCCAAGCGTCTGCCCAAGGGTACATCCAACTACCAGTCTGCCTGGATTCTCGACGACGCCACATCCGAGTCCGGTTCCGATATGGACGACGATGAGGACGAGACCATGGGTGTTGACGGCGAGGACGGCGAGGAGAAGGCACACCCTGCCGACGGCATGGAGGGCATTGCCCAGTACGCTCCCACAGAAGGCGGCGCTGGCCCCTCCGAGTATCCACAGTCCGAGGCGTACGTGGAGCGCGACGATGAGCAGGAGGCTGAGCAGCTTGCACTCTACAGACAGCAAAAGAGATCCGATGCGGAGGACGACCTGGAGTTCCCTGATGAGATTGAGCTCCACCCCAATGTTCTGGCACACGAGCGGCTGGCCCGCTACCGTGGTCTGAAGTCTCTGCGTTCCAGTCGTTGGAACGAGAAGGAGGACCGCCCGCACGAGCCCGAGGACTGGCGCCGCCTGCTGCGCATTCCCGATTACCGCGCGTCCCGCATCCGGTCGACACGTGAGGCACTGATCGGCGGTGTGGCCCCCGGAACGCGTGTGAGCGTGCACCTGGCCAAAGGTGTGCTCCCCAAGGAGGTCCGCGCTGCCTACAGCCCCAGCAAGCCTGTGACACTCTTCTCTCTGTTCCGCCACGAGAACAAGCAGACCGTCGTCAACTTCCTCATTAATCTCAGTGCCGAGGAGCCCAAGTCGATCAAGTCCAAGGAGGAGATCATTGTGCAGTGCGGTCCCCGGCGGTTCGTCGTCAACCCTCTGTACTCCCAGAGCGGCGTCACGCCCAACGATGTGCACAAATTCTCTCGGTTCTTGCATCCGGGTCAGTCGGCTGTCGCCAGTTTTGTCGGCCCTGTCACCTGGGGCTCCGTGCCCACGCTCTTCTTCAAGCGCGTCAAGACCAGCACGGTCCCGCTACTGCCCGGCGTTTCCGTCCCGCCAAACATGAGACTGGTCGGCACAGGTACCTCTCTGCCGCCCTCGACATCGCGCGTTGTCGCCAAACGTGTTGTCCTCACTGGCCACCCGTACCACATCCACAAGCGGATTGTTACAATCCGGTACATGTTCTTCAACCGCGAGGACGTTGAGTGGTTCAAGGCTTTGCCACTGTGGACCAAACGAGGCCGGAGTGGCTACATCAAGGAGCCACTCGGAACGCACGGTTACTTCAAGGCCACGTTTGACGGCCGCATCAACCCTCAGGACAGTGTTGGTGTCAGTCTGTACAAGCGTGTCTGGCCGCGGAAGGCTGTGCCTTTCCAGGAGTGGGCTCCAGCTGCTGTTCTTGACGAGTCGGGGGGCGGCGACGATGAGATGGACGAAGACATGGCATAAATGCATTATCAAAGGTATCATGTGTAAAGGGGACATGACAGGCAATTCTTTTAGGTTTTATTTTTGGCATAGACGGTGGACAAAAAGTTTACGCATGATAATGATACTTCTTTGTTTCTTAAAAGAAAAAAAAAACAATCTACACTTGCAATTTTTTCAACCAGTGAAATCTTTTGAACATATCCAGAATAAATAAATGGTAAAGGGGTGTATCCAGCGTGTCGTGTTTTATGCATATTCCGTATGCTCTTAGCGATGCGTTGCTTACGCCTTTAGAGCCTCAAGACCCTCGGTCGGTCTCGGGCCACCGGCGGCTTTGACCACAGACTCGGCACCGCTGGCGCGCCAGGCGCTTAGCATGAGGTTCACAATGTGGTCAACACCGACGTCCTTCTTGACCTGCGCAAAGACCGTCGGGCCGCCCTCACGCATCTTGCGGGCATCACGCTCCATAACGCTCAGGTCGGCGCCGACAGCCTCGGCCAGATCCGTCTTGTTAACAACGAGCAGATCGCTCTGTGTTATGCCGGGACCACCCTTGCGCGGCACCTTGTCGCCGCCGCTCACGTCAATGACGTAGATGATGAAATCTGCCAGCTCGCGGCTGTAGTTAGCAGCCAGATTATCGCCGCCAGACTCGATCAGCAGCAGATCCGTGCCGAACACAGCGTGCAGATCCTCGAGCGCCGCCAGGTTGGCACTAATATCCTCACGAACGGCGGCATGGGGGCAGCCGCCGGTCTCAATGGCCTTGATGCGCTCTGCCGGTAGAGCCTTGTTCTTTGTCAAGAACTCGGCGTCCTCGCGGGTGAAGATATCGTTGGTGACGGCGGCGATGGAGTACTTTTCGCGGAGGGCGAGGCAGAGGGCCAGCATCAATGCTGTCTTTCCGGAACCGACGGGACTGGACGAGAAGAGGTGTTAGTTATCTTCTGGCAAGGGCGCAAAGACAGAGATACTCAAGGCCTACCCGCCGATACCGATTGTGAATGCGCGGTCCTCCCAGACCCGACCCTCGACGATTGGCATCTCCCGGCCCAGGAAGCTGCCGGGACCGTCCAGGATCTCGTGGCTGTGGCCGTGCTCGGCGGCCGAGATGGCCGAGTCGTGGCCATGGCTGGCATGCATGGTGATGCCGCCGTCGTGGGAGTGAAGGTGAGACATGGCGGAGGCTGTGCTAGAGATTGTGGTATTAAATCGAGCAAAACGACAGTATCAAGTATCGATAACGTCCAACAGCTTGTTTCCTAAGAATTTTGTTAGGAAAATGGTTGTCGGAGCAAAAGTGCAGTGATCGCTGGCGGCCGTTTTCTTATCAGTTTCGGTGTGGGGTTGTAGCTCCGTTGGCGCGCGATGATAAAACCTGATAAGCCTGACTGATAACACTGGCGGCGGACAAGAGGGGTCATCGTATTATCCAGATCCATGACAAAAAAGAGGGTAATGCCAATGGCCTTTGTGGAAAATGGAGACGGCAAAATTTTTCTTTTTTTCTTCCAGGCCAAGTTTCGAAAGCGAGGCCTTTGAATTGAGAAAGAAGGTCATCGAAATAAAATTCCAACTGATGGCCAGGAAGTGCCCCACACAACAACCAAACACGGCACTTATTGGGAAAGGGGATAGAGAGATGGAAGACGTGGGATGAAGCCTCAAAAAGTAGCTTCCTTCCTTTTTGGGACTTCAGTAACATACGGAAGGAAGGCGCCCAGGAAGGCACCGAGGCACTCAAAAAACACACAGCAAAACCATTCCGAATAGCATAATCATAGAGTAGCTTGCATCGTATGCGTATATTGCAAGCATCGTATTAATGTGAGTGAGGCGACAAAACTGCTTTTGTCACCCAGCGTCATTACACCACCGCATGAGGCTCAGGCCACAGCACAGCACAGCAAAAGGGTCCAAGCTCGGACTGATCTTACACCACGACATGCAATACGGAAAACCGGGAAATACAATTAGGATACGTTATAGCAAAGTCTTTTGACGCCTTCTATGGGATCATTAGCTCTGGCCTAATCCTGCCTTCGGCCTCAGCCTCGCTGGAACCGTTGTACGGGCTCCGAATCGGGGCAGCCAAATGCAGCTCGGTGTTGCTGAATAGCGAGAACGACCATCCTCCTACACGTGGTTCTGGGGGCAGGCTGTGTGGCGCGCAGTATCACAAATCGAGTCTACCTTTTGCCGTCTCGAGAAGGTGGCGAGACCTTTGAAAGGTTGAAAAAAATTCTCCCCAAAAATGGCGGAACGACAGGATAGCCTCTTACGGGTTGACGGCATTTGTGGTATGCCGCTGCAGGCGAGATGAAAAGACGGGAATGCTACAATGGCAAAAGCCGCAATGCGACAGTGAGGCGGAGAGATGAATATAATGGAGGGGAGGTGAAATTATGGAGAGATTCTCCGTATAATCCGCCTCAAATCCCAGATTGAAGAGAGAGAAAAAACCAGGAGAGAAAAAAAAACGCAACGTGCACCAGCCACCGACGTCGCTCAAACGCTGCCTCGCTGACGTCGGCCGCCCCCGATTCTCGCAACGGCAAACCGGGATGCCTTGCGGACTGGGCAATTGAGTCACAGCCTCACGGCGGTGAGTTTGCACGCCCTGTGATTAGTTCCTGGGAGTACACGGAGTATGTCTATTTACAATATCTAAATAGTCGAGACACATATTTGCAATATCTGCAATTGTAATCGACTCGCTTTCTCCATGTCGTGTCTTGTTTTGCCTTCGAGCATTTGTCAGTGACGATCACAGTCAGCAAAAAAATTGCTGGTCGCTTGACCACACCTGCCATGCGAAATTGCACTTTTTACTTTCGAAAATACTTTTTTTTATGTAGTCGGGCAACCATCTCGAGATGTATTTTTGCACGAGTCTCTCAATATGCACATGCATGGCCCCATGTCGCGACACGGTGAATGAAATCCGTGTTGTTTTGGCGCATCCCATTTCTTAGACTCACTCTAAGCTACGTCGCACGCAGAAAAAGAAAAGAAAAGAAAAATGCGCTGCAAAGAAAGAATCAAAATTAAAACAGCTCAATGAAAAAAAGACGCATCGCTTACGGGCCAACCGTCGCGGCCCTATCTCAGCTATTCTTTTCCCAAGCTCTCAAGCTACCCCGTCTAGCGCGTCTTTTTTGGTGTACAGCCCAGTGTTCTTGTGGCATTTCTGCTGAGCTATCCTCGCGGCGCTGCGCCCTGGTCGCTGGGCCATGGCCATGATCGTCTCATGGATGCAAGTGCTGGAATTGGGCCAGCTGGGTGCAAGCCCAGACCGCGGTGACGGCGTCATGCATTGTTGCCGTAGTCGTATTTTGGTGTCGTTGGGGGGCACCGTCGTTCCTGCTCTTAGGAGGCCACATCGACGTCGACGATTTTGGAAAGGGTTGAGATGGGGGCCCGTTCTCCGGGCCTTCTCCCACGCAACACCAGTGAATCCTCCGTATCTCTCATCCCTCCATTGTCCATCTCTTCTTTTCCCAGTCGGTCGCTCCCCGGTGCGCGGTTTCTGTTTCTGGATCCAGGCCCAATCCGGGCCTTACTCGCTCTATTTCTCGTTCATTTGTGTGCAACGAAGATATGGGGTACGGACCACTCGAGGACTCTATGTGCTTTCAGTATTATGTAGTGCCTCCCACGTCCATGCACATGCATCCCGTACGGAAGGCACGGCAGAGCTTGGCACTGCGCGATGCCCGTTCTCTCTTTCCTGTTATTGCTTTTGTTGCTGCCTCGTGTGAGTCGCACCTGCCTCTGTCTCGTAATGTTCGCTCTCATAAGGAAGGGCAGGCGCGATGCACAATCATCATGGAAGGCGCCGATGACAAAACAAGGGACAGGCAAAAAGACAAAAGCACCGGACCGACAAGGTCCCATCATTACGCCACAGCTTGTCAATGGGCGTGTGTATTTCCAAGACCTTCGCCAGGCCGTGGGGAGTAAGTCAGGGGAGACAAAGAGTCCGTAGTCCGGTAGGGCCACTGATACGCTACTTGTCAGCTTGTCCCCTTGTGTATTCACCGCAAAGCAAACGGCAACGCAGGGAAGGCGCCCGTGGTATCATACGTCTTGACATCAGAGCCATTATTGCCCCTCCTCTGCTCCTGCCCTCCCTGCCTCCCTGACCCAAGTGGCAAGTTGCGGGACAGCTCTCATGGGGGCGAGAGCAACCCCACCATGCCACTTTCACCACAAAGAGCGCAGCCATGGCGACCGATTACTTGTTGCAAGACAGGCAAGAACGCGCCAGGTCCGCAACGACGGGGTATATTATTTCATGACCCTCATGCCACCGTCCCTCGCTCATTCCTTTTTCTCTTTTTTCCCTCTCTCCTTTCCCCTTCTTCTTCTCTCCTTCTCCCTTTCCTTTGCTTCCCTCTTCTTCTTCTCTCCTTCTTTTTTCTCCATCAACTCTTTGTCCTTCATCCCATCACCAAACCCAATTCAGCTTTTTGAAGTTTTTTGAAGAATTCACACTATCTCAGGTACGTTCGATAATAGCCAACGGCTGCTGCTTATCTGAACCATCACCAACCGTTTTGATCAACGGTTGCGGCTGTTCCTGCCCCTCGTCGCGTTTTGCTGCGTTTTTTCGCGTGTTTTTTCCCCCTTGTATGTACATTGCTACCCCGCCATCGACCTTGCACCATTCACTGCACCTAGCTGGAGGGGCCAGCGAGGCACGGCTGGGGAGCCACTTCCGAATCCGAAGTACACAGTACGGTTTTTTCGACTGAGCCCGCATCGCAGCCAGTCTTCATGATAGCTCCAATTCGAGCCTCGTGCTCGGCTTAAAGGCGATCGGAAGCAGGATCAATCGAGCAGCAGCTCACCCCATCTTTATACATGACCGCTACCTCGCCCTCCCCGCGCGTGCCAATCAACAGCCGCCCCTACCCACTTCCCCCATACCTTGAAGCTACCAAGACACCAAACACAGCTTGGTCTACGGCGTGCTAGGAGCCGTTCTTCCCTTTTCCCCTCCTCCGTGGCTCCCCAAAACAGGCCTCTTTTCTTAGCCAAGCCTGCGAAGGTCTGGCCAGCCACTTTTCGCGGCTATTCCGTCCGGAGGCACCCGTGAATGGTCCAGCTGCGACCCGAAAATCCCTGGCAACGGCTACACCAACGGGAATCGCATTCCTATTTCTTGTCGTGTGTGTTTTCGTCATTGTTGGATCTGGCCTGAGAACGACTGGCTTCGGCTTAAGCTTTATCCTGGGACTTTTTCAATCCTTGTCGTCTCGTCGTCTCTTTGTTTTCTTTCCTCTCTTCTTTTTTTTCTTCCTTCTTTGAACTTCCGATCTTCTTTCTCCCTCTTCATCTCCAACTTTCACGACACCTTCACATTTGCAATTGCTCAATTTTTTCGATCTTTTTAGATCTTTACACTATTCTAAAGCTTCTTAGCTAACCCAATCCCAAAAGTCAAAATGGTTGTCAAGGCTGGTATCAACGGTTTCGGCCGCATTGGTCGTATCGTCTTTCGCAATGCCATCGAGCACGGCGATGTTGAGGTTGTCGCCGTCAACGACCCCTTCATTGACCCCACCTACGCTGTAAGTTACAATTCGAGCCTTCCTCCCTTTGCCCACTAAAAACTGGTGGACAAAGATGGCGTTCTACCCCTCTTATCACCCCTCCCCTTCGTGCGAGCGACGGGACGACGGCATGCTAATAATCTGTCTCTCTTTTTTTTTTTTAGGCCTACATGCTCAAGTACGACTCCACCCACGGCCCATTCAAGGGTGAGATCAAGGTCGAGTCCAACGGCCTGAACGTCAACGGCAAGTCCGTTCGTTTCTACCAGGAGCGCGACCCCGCCTCGATCCCCTGGAAGGACACCGGCGCCGAGTACGTCGTTGAGTCCACCGGTGTCTTCACCACCACCGACAAGGCCAAGGCCCATCTTGCTGGTGGCGCCAAGAAGGTCATCATCTCGGCCCCCTCTGCCGATGCCCCCATGTACGTCATGGGCGTGAACGAGAAGACCTACGACGGCAAGGCCGACGTTATCTCCAACGCCTCGTGCACGACCAACTGCCTGGCTCCCCTGGCCAAGGTCATTAACGACAAGTTCGGTATTGTTGAGGGTCTCATGACCACCGTCCACTCCTACACCGCCACCCAGAAGACCGTCGACGGTCCCTCCTCCAAGGACTGGCGCGGTGGCCGTGGCGCAGCCCAGAACATCATCCCGTCCAGCACCGGTGCCGCCAAGGCTGTCGGCAAGGTTATCCCTGAGCTGAACGGCAAGCTGACCGGCATGTCGCTGCGTGTCCCCACTGCCAACGTCTCCGTCGTTGATCTCACTGCCCGTCTGGAGAAGGGTGCCACCTACGACGAGATCAAGGCCGCCATCAAGGAGGCTTCCGAGGGTTCCCTCAAGGGCGTTTTGGGCTACACCGAGGACGACGTTGTCTCCAGCGATCTGAATGGCAACCTGAACTCGTCCATCTTCGATGCCAAGGCCGGTATCTCCCTGAACCCCAACTTCGTCAAGCTGGTCAGCTGGTACGACAACGAGTGGGGCTACAGCCGCCGTGTTGTTGACCTCATCAGCTACGTCGCTAAGGTCGATGCTTCGCATTAGCTACATGGCCGGATCAGCCCCCGGATCTAAGGTTTCTCGGTTGTCGTCCATAGTCGTATAATAATGGACATGGACAAGACTACCAACGAGAAGCGGGAAACAGCAAACTTTTTGGGGTTTTGAAAAATAAACAGTTCGAAAAAGGTCATGGAAAAAAACCGCGGGACGTGCGTGTGCTGCGGTGAATGACAGCACTGTTTCCCCATAGCTTAGATGAATCCGCATTTTACAGATTTTTTATATTACTTTTTTTTTTCTTTTTTTCTTTTTAACGACACGCACAACGGGCGTGCACTCGAGATCTGCACATATGAAAATACCAAAAAGAGCCGTTGCCGCAACCAAATTTTGACTCGATGAGCAATATACTGCTTTCCAGTTATAACCGTGCAGCAGTAACAGTTTTTTAAGTGATTGAACAGCTTACTATCTATGTAACAAGTAACAAAAGGCTCATCCAGTCCAATTTATAATAATACATGTGAGGGTGACAGTTTTCCCGCTACGATCAGAGATTGACGGGGACTGTTCCCAATTGAAATGCTTCCTAAAAAGCAGCACCACCCATGCCTTCACCAGCAATCATCTTCAAACTCTTCTCGCTGAGCTCGCTCTTGAGCTCGAAAGCCCGCGCCTCACGCTCCATTTTATCCCATAGGCGAAGCTGCTTGCGGAGACGGTCCTGCTTAACATCCAGCTCAGAGCGCAGCCGCTCTTCTTCTTCACGCAACCTCTGGTAGTGCGGGAGCATCTCGGGAAGGATGCCTGTGTGCAGTAAAGGGTCCAGTTTCCCGCCGGGAATAATCACTGGCATATTGGCCATTACCTGCTGTGCCACTGTCGGTGTTGATGACGACATGGCCAGCGATCCACGGCCAGGCCGGTCACGATCCCGTGGATCACGGTCGCGTGGATCACGATAGTAGCTGTTCCGATCACCATTCATGGCACCGCCAGAGGACTGCTGCTGGCTGCCCTGCAGCTGAGATGCTGGTCCCGTGGGCGGATTGAATGGCCGCGATCCTCCACCGAAAGAAGGTGAGCCGCCGCGACTACGACGGCCGGTTGGACGGTCGGGTCCGTTGGCAGAAGATCCAGACGGGCCGCCCGGGCCACCACGGGGTCCTGTAGGAATGCCTCCTCTGCCACGTCCGCCGCCATCATCCCCATTGGGTCCTCCCACACTAGGCGACGGACCTGCAGAGCTCATGCGCCGCCCGGGACCACCAGAGAGGCCCCATGGCCCGTTCCCGCGGCCTCCCTGACGAGGCGTGAATGGGCCATTCGGGCCGCCAGGGCCGCCACCGGCATTTCCGCTGATGCTGCCGCTACGGTCAACGCCAGGACCACCGGGCCGACCTTGACCATAGCCTCTAGGGCCAGTCGGCGGGCCCGAAGTAGAGAGAGGAGAGAGCTCACCACGGCCCTGGCCTTGCGGAGCGGGGCGACCAGCCAGCGGTGTAGAGGGTCCTGGAGAGGGTCCTACTTTGCGACCCTGTCCAGGTCTGTCCTGTGGAGGGCGGAGCGAGGCAGGGCCGGACGGTGGCGAACGAAGCGACGGCGTCGCAAACTGTGAGTGCGAGTTGGACGGCGAGTCAAAGTAGCCCTCGCGATCACGGCCGGCGCCGCCTGTGCTGTAAGATGACCCGAGTGGAATAGCGTTTATACCGCCGCCCACTGGTCCTCCAATACGAGGAGAGCGAGGTGTCTGCGATGCCTGTCTCGATCGGTCGTTGCGCTGCCGGCCGGCTGGGCTTCTCCGCGGCGAGGTAGGCCGGGAGCCAGAGCGCGAGCCAACGGCTGACAGCGGCTGGTTGTTAAAGCCGCCAAAGTCTCTTGACGGGGAAGGCGGACGGCGCAGCGGGCCCGGGCCACCCATGCGATCGTCGCCGAGAGGCCGGTCGGGGCGATCATGCGAACGCGAGCGAGGTCGGAATCGAGGCGGGGAGCGTCTGCCGTGAGACCGATTCCTAGGGCCACGGTCGGGCGATCGAGAGCGCCGCCGAATGTCCCGCAAAGGGGGTGGCCCATCCCTCCGCGGAAGAGGAGACCGTCCACGGTCACGGTCCAGTATCCTGCCTCGGTCATCACCACCGCCACCTGGACCACCACCACGACGGGGCGATCCCACATATCTGGGCGACATGCGCCGCGGAGGGCTACGCCGCAAATCGCTGCCAGCACCACCACTGTTTCCGCCGCCCCCGCCGACAGGATGCCGCATACCGCCACCGCCAATGCCAGGACTCCTAGGCCGGCTACGGCTGCGCTCGACTGGCCGCCATCGTTCCGATTCCCGAGCACGCTCCAATGTCCGATAGCGATCTATGCTACGGGATCGTGGCCGCCGTGGCGATCTCCCGGGAATGTAGCTATCACTGTTGGGCGGTGGTGGCGATGCCCTTCGGTCTCGGTTGTCGCGATTGTCTCGATTGTTTCTAATGGTGTCGCGACCGTCGCGACCGTCGCGGGCATCGCGGGCGTCACGTCCGTCTCTACCGTCGCGGCCGCCATCGCGGCCTCCGTCACGGCCACCATCACGGTCCCAGTCGCGCATCCGCTCCCGATCTCTAATCGGGCTTCTATCACGTCGCGGGGACCGTTCTCTGGCGGATGGCCGCCACGATTCGCCTGCACCGTATCGTGTGACTTCGCCGTCGTCAAATCTGCTGTATATGAGAGTCAGTATTGGGGGACGGGACATATATTTGATACCTTCGCGTAGTGCACCACAGGGCTAGTGAGCCAACGTACCTCCGATTGTTATTTCTGTCCCTATCCATGCTGAGCAGATGTGAGGAGAGTGTCCGAAGTCGAAGAGAAGAAAGGGGTTTGCCGCGCACGTGGCGCTCAAAAGCGTGAATGACAAATCGGCGTAGGTCGAGACCTAGGGTGTTGCCCAGAAATTACCGATTAACATGGATGTTTTCTATGAGAAGAGGACGGTATAGGTGATTGTAATTGATCTGTGTCGATTCCTGGGAGTGAGCATCGAAATGCAAATGTGTTTGTCGTGCCCCCTAGTCAAAGCCAAAAGACGTGTCGCGGAAAGTTTTATCGCGATAGCGATGGCAAACAGCGAAAGCGGATTAGCTTTGGTTATGTAATGTATACGATCGCATCACGTGATATGACTTCGACGACTTTTTGGACCACAAGCGACTCGGGAAACATGAGATGTATACGTTTTGTTCGTATTATTAGTATTGCTGTTACTGAAAGTAAGGTGTTTCGGTGATTTTGCTCCGTTTTCATCGTTTACAAAATTGTTCGTGACTTATACCGCCTGGATTTATCTGCATTAAGAATAAATTATAAGAATAATATCTAAAATTTGACCAGTTTTCAGCTTTTATGAAAAAAAAAATTAAGAAAAGGCATCCCCAAATAAAGTGAAACAAAATAATATAAAATAGGCATAGGTTCAAAATACACAATAAGAACGTCCGTGAAAACAAAAGAAGAATGTCCCAAGAAAGCAGAAAATAGCAGTGCTAGAATAAAACCGAGACCGGAAGACAAAAGAACAAAAACAAAAACAAAAACCAAAAGCAACTCTTACTTAAACGCGCTCACTACGCCGATCCCTTTCCCTCTACCTCACACACTTCTTGGAAGACCCCTGCCTCTGCGACGGTACACGGCCCTCTTGGGCACGACCTGCGAGACTTAGCCTCATAGGAGCATGGGCTGGGGAACCAGAGGAGGTGAAAGAATCTAGTCCTCATCCTCCGTGGTGTTCCCCTCGGTCTCGGGCAAACGCTCCAATATCCATTCGTGGGCATCTTCGGCGTGCTCCTTAAGCATACGGTTGAGACCCATAAAGGGACTGCGTACGACATCTCCGAAACGGCGCTTGTTGATCTTGCGGGTGAACTCGCTCGTTTGCCAGCACGCATGATCAGTGCCGACGTAGACACGTGAATGGGTCTTATACCATTGTGTCAGATCGGGATCGGCGTCGCTCTTGATTGCCCGGAGGCTGCCGTTCACAAAATTGACGACACCATCAATGCGAGATTTGCAGTCTGGAGAGTTAGAAGTGGTCATGCATAATAGAGAGAGAGTGCACAAGTACATACCGCGATTGACCAAGAGCACTTTTACGCCCAGGTAGGCATTGCCAACACCGAGAAGGAAGATTTGCTGCGCGGACTCCGATATCTGGAGATAGTTGTCCCAAATATAACAGACCAACTCCTGGATTTGGGATTGCATGATCTCCTCGCTTATCCGTGGAATAAACGACTCGGTGGTGTTTTCCTAGTGTGGTGTTAGTTGTGTCGATATGTTTGCATTTGAAACAGTGGTAACTCACCTCAGGCTGGCTGCTGTAGTGTGGGACGTTGATATCGATGACACCAAAGCCTTGCTCAATGGCCCAGTCAATGTACGGCATAACACCATCGTTCTGCAATATTGTTAGTAGCTCAACAGCAGCTGGGCACCTAGAAGCACATTGGAGCTGTACGCACCATCCACGAGTTGTGAGAGTCGAGAGAATTGTCGATTACGTCGGGCTGTGCAACGAGCTCAGGCCTATATAAGAGTTAGCAACCATGGGCGTGATGGGACCGAAAAGGACAGCTTTGTAAACTTACGGATCATGGATAATGACAATGATCTTTTTGGCAGTGTGTAGGCTGCGCGTGACGAGTACCTGATCTTCAAACGATTTGTAGATGGAGCTGCGCTGGATGAAGAGAGGGAACATGCCGTGCTTCACAGACAACATATGCCGCTGGAAAGAACGGACAACGTCATGCAGACGCAGCGCCCCCTGGGACTGCAGATCAGGCACATCGACGACGCCAGGTCGCATACATTCCCAGTAGGGAGCTTGATGAGCCTGGACGCGCGCAAGTAGCCGAGCGGCATCCTTGCGCAGCTTGGGGATCTCAAACTTCGGTGGCGGCTCACCCATGAGTGTGCGAGCCACTGCCAGCGCCGATGCCGAGATGGCCTGGAGATTGTAGCCGCCCTCAAGACAGACCGCCACCTTTCCAGACGCAAGAGACATAAGCATGTGTGTCATATGGGCGTAGCACGCCGGGCTGACATAGCAACCGCCGAGCTCGTCTCCTGCAGCAGCATCGAATCCTGCTGAGATGATGACGAGGTCGGGGTTGAACTCGTTGGCAATAGGCATGACGATCTTCTGGAATGCCGCCATGTACTCGCCGTCGCCCATCCCCTGCTGGTCCCAGCCAATGTTGATATTGCGGCCCAGGCCAGCGTTGGCGCCACATTTGTCAATGTTGCCGTCAGGTATGTCCGGGTCGGTGGGCGCGCCAGGGTAGAACATGCCATCCGAGTAGACGTGCAGCGAGATGTACAGCACATTGGGGTCGTCGTAGAACATGTTCTGGATGCCGTTTCCGTGGTGGACATCCCAGTCCAAGATTAGCACTTTCCGGCACAGATCGGGGTACTCCTTCTGGCAAACACGTGCAGCGATGGGCACATTGTTGAAGAGACAAAAGCCCATGGGTTGTTTGTACTCGGCATGGTGGCCTGGCGGTCGGATGACAGCAAACGCGTTCTTGACATCACCACGCACAACAGCCTTGCACGTCTCAATGGCACCACCGGCCGACAGCAGCGACGCCTCGAATGTCATTGAACCGACATAGAGAGAGTCTCGGCCTTCGTCCATATTCTTACTGAGTATCCGCAGTTCATACGTTGGCTTCTCAGACAGATTTTTGACCCACTGGAAGTGGTCGGGGTGGTGAGACAGCACAATCTCCTCTTCCGTGGCATTTCGTGCAGCGATGCGCCACATGTATTTCGTCGGACAGTCGCTCATGATCCTGAGAAGGTCCGCGTCGCTACCACTAAAGACAAGGCCAGCACGCTTGAAGGCGCCCATGATCTCCGAGATGCGTGCCGGGTCCTCAGGGTGGTGCGGACCCGAGCCGAAGTCGGCATTGGCGTGCAGTTTCATGCGGTCATCGTAACAGCAGCCGGTCGGCAGCAAGCCGCGCCGCTTGAAGTCAACAGGGTAGCCCATGGGGTCGTCCTCATCTTCGTCGTCGTCCTCTAGGTCAAAGTCGTCCTCCTCGTCGCCAACTGAAGGGTTGATGTTGCCGTTGGTGCTGCTACCGTTGCTGTTGCCGTTCGACGTGGTTGCAAAGCTGTTTGTCCCAGCACCTTCGGTTGATGCGACGACAGGAGCAGCAGACCGCGTCTGACCCATGCCATCCATCACTACGTCAATGTCTGCGCCCTCCATAGCGGCAGAGGTGCCGAGCAGGGATATGACGGAGAAAGAAAAGGAGGGAGAGACGTCCAGTCTCTCCCTGGAAGCAGGAGCGTCTGTGACGTGCAAGGTCTCAGTGTGTCCGATGTGACCCTCGTCAAGAGAATATCGGCAGATGACACAGCGTTAGGGATACAAGAGGCACGTTCTAGAGCGGAGCGTACCCTTCTACCTCTTGCAGATAACGGCCACAAAAGGTATGAAACCGCGTAGTCTCGTCGACGATGGGACGAGTGCTGGGAGGATGTTAGTCTCGCCTCGACTGCTTCTGACCATGCTCTGAAAGCCGCTGACTACGAGGCGAAGTCATCTTGAAGTCGGAGGGCGGTCTAGGTGAGGCCGAGATGGGCTATTTGATTCCCAGACGCGCTTGCGACAGGTAGTCATGGCTCAAAAGGTGCACTGCTCTTCACCTTGCTTCTCGAGTTATGGGGAGTTTTGGGAGAGCAAGAATCCAGTCGCAAAGAAAGACAGGTCACCATTGAAAATACGAGAGAATACAACATACCGATATCTTGTGGTGAGACGTAAGAAATAAGTAAGAAATAAGAGCGGAAACGAACGTCTTCTCGTCCGTTTCCACAAAAGAAATACTCTTGTTGCGCCGACCCGCAACGCAGCTCCCCGTCTGGCGGTTTGGCAAAGCAGCTGTACACTTCTCCCGAAAGACCCTTCTCTTTCTTTTTCAAAAGAGGCGCCGTCAAACGGTGTGTGAGTGTGAGTGTGAGTGTGAGTGTGTGTGTGTGGGGTGGTGGGTGCTGGTGATCCGTGGTGGTTGAACCGACAATGGCCGATTGGGGGATGGTGATTAGATCCTGAACAATTCCAGTCGTTGTTGGCCAGGCTGTGGTGGAGAAGGGTTGAAAACAAAAGGGAAGGAGTGCAGGCCGCGAAAGAGAAAGGCAAGGGCGCATGCGAAGGCTGGGCTTTGGGGCGGGCAAGACCACGCCTACGGAGTAAACTAAACAGGCGGGGCCGGGCAGCCTGGTGTAATACTTGTAGTTGTAATGATTTAATAGGGGAGCTAGGGGGAGCTAGGGGGCTACTGCCCACGCTGAGGCATGGCGCCTGTAGCCAATCCGGAGCCACGAAACACACGGTCTCGCTAAATGGCCTTCACGAGGTGAATTAAACACGTTGTTAACATATGATAATGGCAGGTCGTAGAAAGTTGGTTTATTGGTCTCGTAGTATCTATATTGGCACCGTTTCTACTAAATTTATGGTATAAAAAAATAAAAAAATCTGGTCCAGAAAAAATCGACTGAGAGAATGCCTCGAGACAGAAGTCATCTGAAAGGCTAAAAGGTCATTTGCAAGCCGAGAGACCGTAAATCCTGTAGACGATCCTTGTCTGGTTCCTCGCCCTTACGGGTTCAGGAGACCGGTGGGAATCTCTGGCTTCGAGCGGTAGAAGGACTCTTCGGGGCGCCAGTCGAGGCCAAGGCCGACCATTTCGCCCACACGCGCGCACTCGGCCTCTGTCGCTGGATCGTCCCAGTCGAGAATGCCGCCGTGGCACTGGCCCATCATCCGCGTGTATACAGGCAGACAGAGGACACCGTTCGCCGGCTGTGTGACCGAGGGGAATTCCGCCTGCATCCTGCGCCAGCGTTCTTGGATCACACAGTTCAGCGCAATAGTGAGGCTCTCCGTGTCAAACTCAAAGTGCGGGTGGCGTTGGCGAATGTCCTGGATCAGGCGCAGCTTGGTGAAGTTGTGGGCGTTGTCCATGTAGTGCAACAGTTCTTCGGGAGAGAGCTTGCACATCGTGGAAACGACAGTGCGGTTCTCGCGTTGCTCGCCCCAGCCAATACGCGCAGCATCTTTCTCGGATAGCTCAAAGTCCTGTTCATAATTAGTAAAGGAGTTTGCAGGTAAGCCGTGCTATGGTAGGGGTTTCACTTACGGCACCAATGCGCACATTGGCAATCGACGGACACATTGTCAGCTCGATGATGTCTTCGGCTGTGCGCCACAGGTCTTTGAGCTCGCCGAGCTCGCTGTTCGACAACGCACGCAGCTGGTTGATGCGGATGTCTCTTCCCGATGGGACGAACAGATTGGGCCGCACCAGATCACCGTGGAAGTAGTACGAATACCGCATCCAGTGGTAGAGGGCCCGGCGCAGGCGGAAGTTCTCCCGCTCCGTCAGGCTGCGTGTCATCACGGGCGACGCATTGAAGCGGTGTTGTGGGAACATGCGTTCCCAGCCGCGTACGGTGCGGCAGACCGACAAAATACGGTCAATGTCGGTGTTTTCCAACCTCACCTCTGCGCACGAGATTTTCATGGCGGCAGTGTGTCCTGGGCAGTGCTTTGGAAGCGTGCCGCCAGGGCAGAGAATGGCATTTTGACGGCGGATGCGCTTGTCCAGCCAGGTGCCCCATGGGATTGTCAGGTCGGCAGGTGACGCCTTGACCACCTGCAGCAGGCCATCGAAGGGACTGAACTCCTCCTGAGCAATACACAGTACGATGGCAGCCCGGTTCGCCGCGAAGATGTTGGAGAAGCGCTTGTTGGTAGCAGCTAGGCTGAAGGCAGATGCCATGTCCAGTTGCTGGAACACTTCCACCAAAACCTCGACTGGTGTACGATCGAGAACCGTCCTGGTGATGGTGGATGTGTTGGTAGCTTTGGTTTCATATACCGTGCTTGATGGGACGAAAGTAGGCGGAGGACGTCCGATGGCACCAATGCCCCCGGGCTTCCCAAATGCGCCATCGGACGAGCCGTGCGCTGCCCGGGACGGTGACATGCAAGCAGCAAGCGACATTTTTCTGGTCAAGAATGGGGTGACCGAGGTAAATATCGTCTGAATTTTGGGGGGAAAATAAAAAGAGCTGCACAAAGTTGTGTCACAACAGTCTCTTCGTACGGGTTATGTCGCACTTGGGCGTGAGTGTTGGTTTTTTGGATGCCGATATCCGGGTTGCTTTCTCCTATTTTGGCCCAGTTAGCCGCCGTGTCCATAAGAAGACAAACTTAAAACAGTAACGATAAAGGAAGGCGCACGCTTACCAACTACAATATGACGAACCTCGTAGTCGTTTGGACGGAAAGTTTCGAGTGTATTTGTGGGATTCAGCTTTCGAAAGTTGATAAGGCTGAAGATATGTCGAATGGTAATGTAACGTGGGGATCAGGTGTTGATGGTCGTTTTCAAAAGAACAATAGATAACTGGTGAGTTGGAATAAATAGAAGAAAAAGAAAAGGAAGAAAAAAAATAGAATGATATCTTCCACAGCAATAGGCCGATGGAAAAGAGCAACTGGGATGAAAAAGCCGCCCACGGCCCGGAGCTTTTCTCGATGTCTATGAATCGAGAGGCCCGACCCGTCGTTCTCACGCAGGTGACTCAAAGACTGCGCACCCCGCCGTTGGGGCTATCTAGAGAGTGCACAATGCTGCTGTTGGAGTTGTTGTTAAAGGTGAAAGTGTTGATCTGGTTGTTTCTCATCGTGTTGACGGAGGCCGACAAGGCCGTTTCTTGAGATGCCATACAGGCTGTGTCGCGCAATGGCACTGCAGCCATACTCGTTAGAAGCGAATTGTTGTGGAGCGATGATGCAGGTGTAGATGGTAGTCGTGTTCTGAAAATGGACGTGGATTCTCGTCGTGGAAAAGTCGATGCGGAGCGGTGTAGAGATGGTTAGAAAAACGAGTGATGATGATGCAGGATACACACAGAATGTCGATGGTAAATAAAAGGGAAAGAGCAAGGAGAGGGCAGGTGAACGAGAAAGGGGAAAGCACGACAGGCTACGCGTTGGAGCTTGACAACACAGGCGAAACAAGCTCGGGGGGAGGGAGGTGTGGGTCCTCTGCGCCTGTCACACGGGAGCACTAATTAACTACGGCACGCAGTCCCCAGGGTGCCCTCGAAGTGAAGCGAGCATCACTGATGGCCTGAAATCGCATGCAAGCACAGAGGCGCACGTGATGCTATCAATGGGATGAAGTAATACGACTAATGTCGACTGACATCGACTTAACTGTAACGCACGAAAATTTTATATTCCGAGATATTGAAGAAGATTTAATTAAGAGATACGATTATAACTCATACGCCGTAAAATCGTAACAGACTGACACATAATCTATAACCCGAATTATGAAAATAAAGAAGACGTTTGTCGTCCTGGTATGCCTTTTCTAAGAAGAATATTCTGGAGATGTAAACGAAAAAAGCAGATTTTGAAATATAGCTAACAATCCTAAAAACGCCATGAAGATAATAATGAATGACACAACATGCAACAAGACAGAAGTCTGACCACCGCTCCCTGTCTAACAATTTATGCAAAGAGAGCCTTGGCATCAAAGCCGTCGCGCTTGATCTTCGTCTCGCCGTTTGTCCGCAGACCCAGGTTGTCTCTCTTGACCAGAAGCTCGCGTTCCCGGTCTGTGCGATCGCTGTGGCGCTCAGACTTTTGTCTGCGCAGGTCGGAACGGACCTGGTTGGGCGACACGAACTTCTTGTTCTCGTAGATGATAGGGCCACCGAAAGAGCCCTCCTGGATGACAATCGGTGTCAGGACAAAACGGGGACCAATCTCAATGAGGTCAATGTTGCTGTCCTTGGGGTCCTTGGACTTCAGCTTGCTGGCAATTTCGTCATCGTCGGCATTTGCTGCTGCCAGCTTGCTGGCCTCGACCTCGTTGATCTGGTAGTTGCGCACCCACACCTTTCCGTCGGTAATCGTGAAGCCCATGACGTGGTCGATAAACGGCTTTGAGCGGCGGGCGCCTTGTGGGACACCGAAGATGTGGAGGAACAGCTCCTTGAGGAGCTGCAGGTGTGGCTCTTGGTCGAAGGCGGCGTCGAACGAGAGGACGGGGCGGGAGCCCTTGAGGCAGTTGCCGGTAAAGTGGAGTTCCTCCATCGTGTGCACTGCGGAGATGTTGTTAAGTAATTGTCCAGGTGCAAATAGAAAACGGGGGTGTGGACTCACAGTTCTGGACATGCATCTTCACGGTCGGACCGTTGGGCACCTTGCTCATCCACATATACAGATCCTTGCCCTTGCGCGCCTCGAAAAACAGGGTGTTGTTGCAGTTGTAGAGCTCGGCGAGTTCGTTGAGCTGGAAAAGCTTCGATTTGCTGTCGAACTTGACGTCCTTGCGGCCGTGGGGCATCATCGAGGCGAGGTCGTTCATGAGGTGACGGTGTCTGTCCTTTCGTTAGTCTGGGTTTCTTTCTCTATTATATCTCCATAGAAGTCCATATTTCCTCTCTGTCTCTTCTCGAGTCACGAACCTGTAGGTAACACCTCTTGAGGACAGAATCAGCACACGCTGTCGGTTCTTTTTCAGCGCATCGCTCCGGGCGTCACTCTTCTCGCCGTTGGCCTTGGCCAGGGATTTGTACACGGCAGGCATTTCGTAGACCGATTTGGTGAGAGCAGGGTCGGAAGTGTGGTGTTGTTGGGGTGTTGTTCAAATCTTGTCTCTCGGAGGAAGAACAAAGCCTGCAGTCGTACCCGTACTTTCAGTTACTATCGCCAATTTTTTTACTGCCAAACTTTTTTCTTTTTGGCGGCAGGACTAAACAGCGCTAGTCTATGTACAGAAGGCGGTCAGTACTGACCACTTTTCAACGGGTCAAGTACCTTGTAGACCGGCATAATTGCATATCGGGGATAACATATGAAGTAGCACAGAGTACGGAGTACTCCGTACAGAGGAGCATTGACGAGGGACCTCTCAAAAGCGAAAGCCATGACGCATTTTACATCTTAACGGCCATTTCATCATAAATCACTACTTTGGCTCTCTACCCTATTATTGGAAGAGCAGACACACAAGGAGAGTATACATGTAAATGTGTAGAGG
Organism: Sporothrix pseudoabietina; assembly: GCA_019925295.1. NCBI lineage: Eukaryota > Fungi > Ascomycota > Sordariomycetes > Ophiostomatales > Ophiostomataceae > Sporothrix > Sporothrix pseudoabietina. The sequence continues at coordinate 1,372,677 of JADHKS010000002.1, read as the reverse complement.
CAACAAAAACACCATCCTGACACGAGAAAATAAACGTCAAAAGGGGGAAGGGAAAAGGCAGACAAAAAGAGAACATAAAAAGAAAAAAAAAACAGACATAAAATAAGCGTTGCGGCCGAGCCTCTCTCATAGCGCACAGCTTGCTACAGCCGCACAGCCCTGTTCGCAAGTACGCCACGAATCAAGTTTCTCGTCCCTGTGCCCAGTTCCCAACATAGCCGCCGCATAAGTTAGCCTCGGGCAGATACGCCCTTGCTGTAGGCACCAAAAGAAGGGGAGTTTAACAGCACTTGCCGCCCTTTCCTGAGGCGTCCTCTGCAGGCTTGCTGAGAGAGATGTTGGTGCCGGCACCGATCGTGGCCTGGGCGCCGTCGCCGCTGTCGAGGGCCTTGCTGGACACAATGCGGTAGATCTCTGTGGGAGGCGGTAGGGTCAGTGTCTGCTTATATGACAGAAAGCAAGGTAGCGTGGGTCGACATACCAGTCAGGATGTTCTGGAACGCAAGCTCAACATTGCTGGCGTCGAGGGCCGAAGTCTCGATGAACGAAAGGTGGTTTTCGCCTGGATGGTTAGTATCAGAACCCCCGGTTCAAAACTTCAACGTGGCATTCGGAGGAAACAGGGCGACATACTCGCAAAGGCCTTAGCCTCCTCTGTGGGAACCGCGCGAAGGTGCCGCAAATCGCTCTTGTTTCCCACCAGCATAATGACAATGTTCGCATCGGCATGGTCTCGTAGCTCCTTCAACCACCGTGTGACGTTCTCGTAGGTCTGGTGCTTGCTGATGTCGTAGACAAGCAAAGCGCCGACAGCACCGCGGTAGTAGGCCGACGTGATAGCACGGTACCGCTCCTGGCCGGCTGTATCCCAGATCTGCGCCTTGATGGTCTTGGAGTCGACCTGGATGGACCGGGTAGCAAACTCGACGCCGATCGTGGACTTGGAGTCGAGGTTGAACTCGTTGCGCGTGAAACGGCTCAACAGGTTGGACTTGCCGACGCCGGAGTCACCGATCAGGACGACTGAAAGGGAGAGAAGAGACCATAAGTTAGCAGCTGTGTTTCGTCATCTGGTGGGCGGACAGTCCTGGCTCGTGGCTCTACAGCCCGCCCTCAATCCGCCGATACGTCCGTCGACGCTAGATACGTTTCGTCATCGTTCTCGCTGTCGCTTGTCGCATTGATGTGATGGGAGGTTAAGTTTGAGGCTTACCTTTGAAAAGGAACTGCACAGTCCACTGTTAGTAAAAACGAACGAGAAAAAAGACATCACTTTGCAGTGTCGCATTGGCTGAGCACGGCTGCCCGCCGAAGACGCAAATCGCGACGTGCATCGCCAGCCTCTCCTGAGAGACATATGGGAGGTGGGCGGGCAGAAAAAAAAGGGGGCATCGTGCAAAGCCACGAGGCAAAAACGAGGGGAATCAAGGGGAAAAGCAAAGGGAGGGGCGGTTGCGCAGCTTACATCATATTCGTCGTTGGCCATGGTCGCTGGTGTTCGTAAAACAGTTCGATAGGATCAAGGGTCGTCAAAATCGTTGGTCGTGAGGGTCGTGGTCGTGGATGATGCGGAGGGGACGGGGTTGGAGAGAGGCGCGGTGTGAAAAAGTAATGGTGGATGCGGATTGTGTGGATGTTGAAGCGGTGGTGAGGTTTGGCTTCTCGTGCAGGTGGAATATAGGGATATTGGTGGTATTACTTCGTACACAGATTGGACAAGGGGCTGCCTGCTGTCGTTGCTGTTGGCAGGTGGCGGTGGCTTAACGACCCCAGGGCAGATAGAGCAGATAGGGCGCTGTAATCGCGAGTGCCTATTGCAGGCAACCGAATTGTATGGCACGCCCGCCAGTACACACATTTACATTTAGTGGCCAGATTGTCGCTGAATCAGGGGTACGTCGTAGTAGCGGAGAACAGCTGCGTGCCCGGGGGGCGAAATAGGGAGTCGGGGGTGTAGACCACAGCAGACCCCCCTGTATCTTTGTAAGTTACAAGTAGGGCGCATTACGAGTAATAGGGGATTATCTGCGGGCTCCTCAGAATGCCCCACCACTACTCGTAATTGAAAGCACCAGTGGGGCAGATAGTCAGGGTGATCGCTTAAATACATAGACATATCTTCTGCTACTTTTGAAACAAATTTGGCTGCGGCAAGTTCTCGTCTGTTCTTCATTTGTTCGACAACTCGGGAACTTTAGCTGCCGAGATGATCACTTGTATGTTGTAGCACTGTTGGATTTCTAGGATTTCCGCATCTGGCATGGCTTGTCCTTTGTTGATCACAACAGGGCTGTTGTATTCTTTTGGAAGTCTTTTGATTTATGATTCGCTTATTGCGATATTAATTTCTGTTTTGCGTTAAGCCTCGTTTGCTCCCGTGAGCACGTGCATCGCCCGTCGTACTATCAAGTTGATCAACAGCTCTCATCGCTCCTTCCGTTCATGGATGTCAATATTTCAAAAATATAGCATTGTTTTTGTTTCGATGCGACAGCTACAATAACTGACCACGGACTCCCTTTCCCCTCCATCAGCAATTCACCAAAACCCATCAATTCAAATGCCACGACCCGCGTGGCCTCAGAACAATCAAAAGCGCCAAGAAGCTTCCTTCAACAATCTACGATAAGGAGAGCGGCCCACAAAGCTTCTCTGAGCTGACCAGCCTTGCCAGCCTTGCTGGGAGGCATGAAAGGGGCTAAACGCGACAATGGCACGCGGAAGGACTGTCAAATCCGAGCCTTCTGCCAGCGCCACGATGGAAGACACAGATGACGACATCTCGGTCACATCTACTCCATACGATTCGGAAGATCCGGATGCGGAGTACAATGTCGAGGACATTCTGGCCCAAGACGACGACATGGACGGCGTCACAAAGTACCTTGTGAGATGGTCCAACTACCCTCTCGAAAAGTGTACGTGGGAGCCGGAGGAAAACATGGGGCGTGAGCTTCTTGAAGATCTGTGGGAGGACAAAAAGAAACGGCCAGACTACAAGCCGTTTGACCTCTCCCTATATTTTGGAGCACTCGCCGATAAAGAGGCAAGACACCTTCGCCGGAACGTGAAGCGGAAAAGACTTGGCCTGCCCGAGACAGAACCCGTTTCGCTGGATGACGACGTCTTCGTGAGCCAGCCTGACACAGGTGCTGAGACCGGCAAGGAAATTGCATATCCTGGAACAGGTCAAGACTCTGTATCTGCCCCCGTGGAGCCACCCAGTGCGTCGCATCCAGTCGGTGCGACGGAACCGGCCAATGAGACTGGTATTCCCACGCGCCTCGTCACAGATCTCACCAACGACTCTGGCGACGACGGCGACGAACTTGTTGTGCTGGACGCCATCTCCGCTCCGGCCACGCCAAAGCTGAAGAAAAAGAAGAAGAAGAAGAAGGAAGACTCACCAAAAGACAAAGCCGAGTCGAAAAGGGACAAAACCTTATCAAAAAAGGACAAGGCTGTTTCTACGAAAGACAAATCTGAACCGACAAAGGATAGGTCTGTACGGGAAAAAGACAAGTCTGCCTCAAAAGACGACAGTACTGCGTCTGCCAGGGATAAGATTGTGTTTACCAACGACAAGACTCCGTCTACAAAGGGCAAGCCTGTATCTTCAAAGGACAAACCCGACACTGCGGCAAAACCGGTATCCAAAGGCAATGACAGAGATGTTGTCGAATCTGGCCCATCACGAACAACAACCAGCTTCTCTGCAACCTTGGCAACCTCAGGTGTTCTCCCGGGAACACCAAAACGGGTCGAGAAGCGGAAATCGACAGATGATGAGAAATCGGCAGACAATGCGGATGTTGCAAAAACCTCCAAGGGTCCATCTGGAGGCGCCCGCCGCGTGTCCGAACCGGGTCCTTCGGCTGAGTCCCTGCAGCGGCCGAAAGTTTCGACAACGGCAAGCAACAAAGAGCCGACCACTGTGGAAAACCCAGGGCAGTCTTCGGGAACAGCCTCTCGCAAACCCAGCACATTCCTAGCCAAGAGATCCGCAACGACACCACAAGCTGCTGGCAATGCTTTCAACAGCGGCGAGAAAATTCGCACCGGGCGAACCCTTTTGTCTTCTATGGCTGATCCCTCAAAAGCGCAGCAGTTATTCACGAAAAGGAGCTTGCTTCGCAAAGCTGAGCTGATTCAGCGGGACAAAGCTGATGCCGCCATAGAACCCTCTCGACTGTCTGGACTCTTCCCTATCTCCCAAGGCCCCCCGAGAACATCAGCCGCCCTTTCCCCCAAGATAGGGAACGCATCTAGCCCGGTTTTGGAGCCAACACCGACGGTGGAACCGGCACAGGGACCGACGCGGTCGATTCTTGCCAGGCGTCATTCGGAGAATGTGCCCAAACGAAAGAAATCTGTTCATTTCTCCGATGCAGGCGATGGCGACGATGGGCCGTCTTCTGGTCGGGTGCTAAAGTCACCGCCAGCTGTGGATTTTGCTGCTGCCAGTGATGAGAATGACATTGCGATGGATATCTCGCCCATTGAGTCACACAATAGTGGTGTAACGATGCCAGAACGAGCCATCACGCTTCTTGCAGGACCGCGAACAGAACCAGTAGAAGCCGTCTTAAGCGTTGTGGCGGAGACCCACACTCCCGAAATTCGGATTGACGATGTGTTTTACAGCGACGTCGTGCGCTTTGAATACTCTTGCCTGGCAGATACGCTCCTGCAGCAACTGGGAAGCCTAAGGGAGAGAAATTTGTTTTCTGGCGATATAAAGGCGAGCCCTCAGATGGGATCCAGCGGGGAGAAACTGGAGACCATATCCCAGAAATTACGGGCGATGAGTTCTGGCCTATTTTTTCTCAAACCCACGTTTGCGATACTGCTGTATCCCTCACGGTGCCCGGAATGGAATGAAGAAATCTTTGGGTTTCCGATACCCCGGGCGGGACAGGCGGCAGGCTCTCTTCGATATGTTGTTTTCAAGACATATTTCGACGGATCCGGGTTCCTTCGACCTCACAATGGCACTACAGGCGGCTTGGCTATTCCCTCAAACGTAAGTGAGAGAGAACATCTTATGAGGGTGTTCAACGGACTGGACCGCGACTCATACACCCGTCTGTTTGCCCGTCGTGATGGGCCAAGAAAGCTCAAGAGGAATGTCTTTCTGGCATACCCTCCATCGCTGTTTTCGTCCATGCAGCAGCTAGCTCTCTGGGTTCATACTATGGAACCCGGCTGTGCGGTCTTTGACAGTTCGGTACCAGGCGCTTGGATGGCGTTCCGTGACAAAATCTTACTGGATTCAGAAGATGGTGCTATAATCATTCATGAGCTTGCCATAAGTGCGGTGCGCCGGTTTCCTGACTTAAATAACCTTATCTCCAAAGAGGACGGGATGTGCAGGATTTGGGGACTGTCACAGTCCATCCTTTCCCCGCCTGTGTTCACCCCTTTGGAGGTGCTCAGTCTGGACGAGCCAAGCGTTAGTGAACAGGCTGACAAGCTGGCAAGATTCGGGAAAATCACCTGGACGCAGCTATTTCCTCACGGGTTGGCACTCTTTGTTACGCCGAGCTTCATCGTGTCTGAACCACGGCGTACATATGACCTATTTCGATGGATTTGCACTGCTCACCGAGTTGGCGATATACTGGTGACCCTAGTGACCGCATGGGATATATGTGGCTATCTCAAACTTATTGCCGACGACATGTTCAGCCAGCGCACGAAGATCCCGAGAGGAAATGCACAAAAAGCAGGCCCAGGCCGCAGAGAACCCGGCACCTATGAAAAGGACTTTGATATGGAGTGCCATTTACGTTACGAGACCTGCCTCCTAGCGTCTGAGATTTGCGAAACCCAGGAGACGGCTTTTTTCACCCCGACCGTGTTCGCCGACCAGGCCATTGACTGGAACGACGAACAAAGCCTTGTCAACTGGTTTGGATGGTGGTCTTCAACGCACTTGGACCAATACCGGCTCTTCCATGTTGTGGGCACTGATATGGCTCTCAAATATCACCGTTCTGATCTGGCTACACGAACAATGGCGCTGCCCGTTTTCAGTCCAGACACAGTTGCCGACCCTGACGCTGCGAGAGAGCAACTGCAGCAAAGCGATGGGCCCGTGGCTCATATCTTTGATAAGACAGATGGCTCCTCGCAGACCAAGTTGCCCAATAATCCGTCGCAGCCAACACAGGCAGTCCGGAGCCAACGATTTCCGGATGACTCTGCGCACAACTTCACCAAATACTTGATGGGGCTTAACGACTCCAAAAACCTATGGAGAATTTATGGCTATGCCGTCTTTTGGCGGGACTCTAATGAGGCCTTTAAACTTGGTTCACTGACATCAAACACGATAAAAGATTGGCTGTCTTTCACGTGGCCGTTTACCAACAAGGCATTCCGTTCATACGTCGGCTTCTTCTACTTGCCTGACGATGCTTGTGATAGCCTGCCGGCAAACAAAAGGGACAGGTTGCCTAGGCACCCCTTTGTCGTCATCTACCGCCCTTCGCCTCCAAATTTCTTTCCTTATAAGAAAACGGAACTTATATTTTGGGACCCTCGGGCTCCACAAAGGATGCGAGGCCGCGACATGCTTTTTGAGACAAGCGACTTGACTGCAGGGCAACGTGCAGTTCTTGACCACGTGAGAAAGAAGGGGCCTGAAAAGAACAAGAACCTACCTCTCAGCTGCGTATATATTGGCGGCAGGCCGCATAGGAGGAACGATGACCGACGTGACGGTGCCCTCTCCTCTCACGCGAATGAACTGGACGCAACACTGGAATTTCTCGACACCCTGGAGTATGATTTCAAGGATTTGATGCCCCCTTCGAGAAATTTATTAGAGGCCAGGGGTTTCAAAGAGGTGATTATGAATGACGATGCGAGGGCAGAAATGAACCAGGAACGTGCGGGCACCGGTGGTCAAACGGGTGCGAAAGAGGCGAATGGGGTCAACGATAATACAGCAGTTGTCTTCCATGCACCCAGGGGTGGACGACTGCGGCATGTTGGAACTTCAAAATGCGACAACCGCTTCTTCACTGCTGCGCGCCAGGCGAGGATGCGAAACCCGCGAGCGACAACGATGGAGTTTGAATACCGCCCTACAGTAGAGTGGTATCAGGAGCAAGTTGAGGAGGGCCGCAGCTACGACCACATTCGTGTTGATGGTTGGGAGCCTTTCTTCAAGACGTTCAAGATTGGTCTTGTCAAAATTCGGTGATTTGGCAAGACCCTTGCATAGGGCAATACGAGGCAGTTAGTTTAGATAAAACAGTGTAAAGAATAATATGATGTGGTATTTGCTGTATTGTCGCCATGCCCTGTGCCTTCTCCAAGGTCTGTGTACGAAGAAAAAAAAAGAGAAAAGAAAAAAAAAAGCCATGTGCGGTACAACCTCTAGTTATATAACAAAATTTGGCCAATTGGCACAATGGTATGGTACACTTGCTCTTCCCCCAGCCACTGCCACCATAGGTCTTTACACAGTAGAAACTTTACCGGGCTGTTGGGAACGTCCGCGTTGTGAGCAGCGCACCCTTGACACGGCGGATGTTCTCCTTGGCCTTGCGGATCTCGTCATCAGGCTCGTTGCGGGTCGTCGTCACGTAGCCAGGATACTTGCCCGAGCTGCCGTTTGTGGACATGCTGCTGCCATAGCCGTAGATGCTGCTACCAAAACCGCCACCGTACGCATAAGCAGGAGGGCGCGAGAGCTTATCAACATCCTCACGGAAGACGTCCACCGTTGTCTGGATCTCGGCAAGGACATCCGAGGGACCCGCCCAGCTTTGGGTCAGGCTGCGAACTGAGGTCACCAGGTTGGACAGGCGCTCGGCCTGAAAGTAGCTCTGCGAGGGCTCGCTGGCGGGGCCAGAAGCGGGCGGTGCCAGCGAGGTGGTGGCTGACGGAACAGTCGAATCCATGGTGACCCTGGGCGCCAATGCCGGGCTCGGAGGGAGCGATGTCTGCACGCCAATGTCGCGGTGGAACACTTCGGTCGGGTCATCATAGGAGTCAGTGGTTTCCGCAGTGGACGCATCGTCGTCTTCGGCAGCTGCAGAAGAAGACGCAGCGGCAGCCAGGGTGGACCGGGCGGCGGCACCACTGGCGCCAGCCTTGGCGGCCTCGGGCACTTCGGACACGGCCTTCTCCAACTTGTCGAGCAGGCTGTTCAGGTTGGTCGCAGCGGTGTCGTGCAGCTCGGCGCGCGAGTCGGTGAGAGCGTCGACCATGGGCGCCAGGACAAGGCGGGCTGTAGCATAGAGAAGAGTCGAGACGGCGGCGCTGCCATAGAGAGCACCAAGAAAGACGTTGGGCGTGACGAGTGGTGGCGGTTGAGGCGGACGTGCCATGAATTCTGGATATGTGACAATCGGAGGCAACGATGGCGCCTGTTCGGCGGGGGCAGCAGCACTGCCTTCGTGTGGTGCAACGGCATTGTTTGTCGCTGGTACTGCCTGGTTTGCAGCCTCATCATCTTCGGCCAGCAGCTGGTCAATCTGTGGTGATGTCAGGCCCTTGCTGGCCAAGAAGGCGGCCTTGCGCGGCCGAGATTCGCGCTGGACAGACTCGTCGCGAAGGAAGACGCGGGCTTGCTCGAGGGTCGGTGGTGGCGGCTCCGTCGATGAGGGGGTTGAAGCTGATTCGGTTTCGCTGTCAGGGGTTGTATCATTCAACGCTTCTGAAGCATCTGAAGCGTTTGAGGACGGTGTGTCTTGTGATGGTGATGATTCCGTCTCTGAATGTGTCGCGGAAACATCGTTTGCTGGCTGCGCAATGCTGCCAGGGGCCGTGAACGGCACAGGCACGTCTTTGGGATCGGAGCCGGCCATGGCTGTCGATGTGTGGCGTCAACTGTCGTGAAGTTGTGTTGAGAGCGGAGAAAGGAGACGCAAAAGAAAAGCGCAAACAACAATAAGTAGGAGGTCGACAGGCCTTATGAGTTGGCAGGAGCACCGCCGAGAAGATGGACACAATGGGTTTGGCAGCAGCTGTAGCCTCGGCTTGCGGCTGGGGAACCAAAGTCAGGCTAGGCCTGTGCTGGCCTGCAGGTTTGGGTAATGGCGTCGCTGCTTGTGGGGCGGCCTTACCAAAAGTTTGGGGAAGGCACGCGGGCTCGGCGGGCTTCAGCATTTCGGTGCCTAATATCTTAGGCTTCTATAAAAAGGGGTCCACTTTTGAGTGCCTGGACGCTAGTTTGCGGTAGCTTTCTGGCCAGTTACAGTTCGACACTGCAAGCCGTGCTTGGGAAAGGGCGAAAGAAGGGAGAGAGAGCACCACTGCAAAGCCACGAATCACCACACCCTCCACCTACCCAACTCTACGCGCTCAATTCTCGACACACCCTCATTGCGCGTTCCATGTCAGAACAGCGAATTCAACCAACCCGCGCATACGCCCAAGGAAGACACGAGCCGAACAGCCAGACAACCCCAAGCGATACTACCGCCATCCTGAACCATCCAAAGCGAAGCATCGCGCCCGCGACCGCCAGTTGCATCTTCCAGCCTCGAAACGAACCACCGGTATTATATCAAGACCAATCGAGCATCCAAGGTTGCTGCTGTGCCATTGGAATTTGCAGGCACCGTTTCAGAGCTGTCTGGAGCGATAGAAAGCGTCCTGGACGAATTTACGGATCGAGTTGAGGCACCCACGAAGCCAAACTTCGACCACTTCGACGACCGACGGCCCGGAGTCCATACACACGGGCGCACCCTTCTTTTTCTTTACTTTCTTGCAGGTAAGCTGGAGCCCGTATTGCTGTTCGAGACCCCCCCCCCATGGCCACTGTTGGACTATTTCTGCATTCAAGGTTGGCGACAGTGTTACGGCTTGGCGCATCTTCTTCCTCTCACCTCTACGTTCTCCTCCTTTTCTTTGCCCACCCATTCGTTGGCTGCATGGCCTAGCTGAGGTGTGTCTTTGTCGTACAAATGCACGCCCTGTTTAGTTCATGCAATGATACACTCTGGAACCTCTCTTTGTCTTTAGGCTTAGGAGGGCAATGGTTGAGACATATTGACGGAAGATGAAGCCATTGGTTGGACGGTGATGTTGGACTGCAAATGCAGAACAAGCTTCGAACAAGTGAGAACAAAACCAACGAACGCACTTGAATGGCGCGCCACTCGAGCCCTTTCTGGAGACGGGCCGCGTTGTGTACCAATTCCATTGTGTGTGGCATATTGGGGGTGGCATATTGGACATATTACCCTGCGTCTCTCTGTTCCTTTTACTGCTCCCTCTCTCTCTTTTTCCGGCTCTTGTCAATCTCTTTGATTGCTTGATGGCTGGCTGCAGTCCTGCGCCCATCTCACGGCCGTTGCCCCACTCCTCCAACTCGCATTTTGCTCATTGCTCTCTTTTCCTTATGCTCTCACCTTGGCTGCATTTGTTCCTTTTTGTTTCTTCTCCCTGTCTTTTCATTTCTGAGTTGCTTTTTACACCTTGCAGCCCATTATATAATCACGCGCTACCACCTTGCGCCCGAAGTCGACGGCCAGGCGACCCTCCTGATTGCGTTAATCTATACACTTTGAGCTTTATCGCATTTATATCAATTTACACACGCACATACAAACACACATGGCCTCCCGACCGCGACGAACAGCGGCCCGGCTCGCATCTGTGGCTATTACTGACATGGCCGATAGAGACAACACTGCAATGTCCTCACGATCCCGGCGCGGTGGCGACAGCCGGGCAACGGCGCGCGCGCCTTCGGCCGACTCCAACCTTTCGACTGTCCGGGTCTCTGGCTCGGCGAAGCGGCAAAAGAAGAGCGGCAGTGGCCGTGACCGATCCGAGAGCCACGACGTGATTCAAGCCCGCCGGCCGACGCGCGGGCCTAAGAAGCGATACGTGGAGTCCGAGTCGAGTGAAGACGAGGACGCCGAGGGCGACGATGACGATGAGGAAGAGGATGAGGAGGAAGAAGAGGAAGAAGAGAAGGACGAGATTCGCGTCGGCGCTAGCGATGTCGATATGGATGCCGAGGGCGAGGCAGAAGATATGGACATCGATGCCGAACACGACGCGGACGACCAGGGTGAAATGGATGCTGAGGGCGATATTGATATGGACACTGTCCCCGCTGTCAAAGCATCGAAACCACGATCGACAGGCGGCAGCGCAAAGGCCAAGGCAGACGTCCCAGTAGCCAAGGGCAAGGCCGCAGCCAGTAATGGAAAGAAGGGAGCACCATCAACTAGCAGCTCCGGCAGAAAACGCGGCCGTGCTGACGAAGATGAGGAGGATGAAGAAGAAGATGAGGAAGAAGAGGACGACGACAATGATGACGAAGAGCTCAGCGAGGCTGAGAGCTTGCCCGAAGGCGAAATCAACGACTCCGTCGAGGTAGCGGGCGAAGAGGACGCCGAGGGCGAAGACGAGGACGAGGCCAATGTTGAGGGCGAGACGGAGATGATGGGTGGCGACGATGAGGAGGATGCCGAGGGCGACGAGGACGACGAAGAAGACGACGAAGAAGATGACGAGCAGGATGCCGAAGGTGACAGTGATGGCGAAGAGGGCAGCCGTGCCGGCACACCCGACCTCACCAAGATGACGCGCCGGCAGCGGGCGCGCTTCGAAGAGACGCCCCAAGAGTACATGAAGCTGTCTGATGGTGGGTCCCCAACGCACTCCCGAGTTTTGATTCCGTCTCTGCATCCGACGTATACTAACCGCGCTTCTCATACAGAGGTCCAAGTCAAGAAGGTCTTCACGGCCGAAGAGCTGAGCATGCGTCGCCAGGAAATGGCCCGCCGTCGCCGCAACCTCAGCGACAAGCGCAACGAAGAGGTCAAAGCTGAGACTATCAACAAGCTGCTCAAGCGCCAGGCACCCAAGACAACGAAAAAGAATGCAAACGCCGACGACGAAGAGGGGGCCGTCGACGGCTCTGGACGGACGGCCGCTGTCTTTATTCGCTGGTCCAGCAACAAGCAGGGCAACCGCGTGGGCGTCAAGAACGAGGTCTTGGATGGCCCCGTCGGCGCACTGTTTGGTCCTCCGTCGGCCGCGAACAGCAGGCAGGCACGGCCAAAGATGGTCGAGGAGGTCTCATAGTCTGTTGTCGGGATTGGAGCTCATATCTGCGTTCAGGACGAGCTGCTTGTGATTATCAGAGGCGAGCTCTCGGCAGCCAGGCTGCACACATTGTTCTGTATTATTGTTTACGACGGAGTATTATCTTGTTTTTTGTTTGAATATACGGGGCATCGGCGCATGAATATCTGAAAAGCCTGCATCGACCTTAACTGTAAACTGTTGTAAACTGTTGTAGACTGACGTGGTTTGTGTCGTCTGTCGTTGAAGCAGCCCACAACAGACTATTACAACGGATGATGCAGTGACATGAATATCGTGGCCTGATATCGAATCTGTACAGGCGGCAGGCCAAGTGATCGCTCCGGTATCTGCAAGTGCGACGCTAGGAGCTCAAAAGTCGAAAATAGACAGGGACAGGGCAGGGCTGTGGAGAGAGAGAGAGTAATGAGGGGTTCGAGCTTTATGACTGTGAACGAATGATAGAGCCAGAGAGTTTTTCAGGTTGCAGACGACGTCAAGGAAAGCCGTCAAAGGCAGCTTAGCTCTTTTGTCGTGACAACTGCCAACGTCTAGCAGCATCACGCGACGATGGCAGCCGTTTAAATTTAGCACCCTGGGTGGCTTGCTGTTGGTTTTGGTTTTCCAGATAAAAGATGAACATTTGGAGACAACCTCGACAATCAACGGCAGGTATATGCGAGTCACCCCATTTTCCCATTCACATCCTTTACAAACTCGCCCTCCACCCTCGTGGCTGACTTGCCGATATGTAAGTAAGCTGCACGCCCAAACGCTGGCCTGCTGCACTAATTTTTCTGCCTGTTTTCTACGTTTTTACAGACCGTAAGCTGCATTTGAGCCAAGTATTTTTGACGCATTTCGACGGGAGGGCAGCAATCTGGAATCAAATAGGGAAACTGCAACGCGAAAACGGGCCATTCCCCGCTGTTTATGGTTCTGACAGGTGGCCTGAGGTTCTGATGTTTGCAAAGTGCTCCTCTCGTGTTGTCTCAATATGGCTAATTTTTGAACACCGTAAGATTTCTGGATATTTAAAACAGAGTATCTCGCAGCTCGGAGAAGCCTGCGATTACGATAGTTTTGGCCTGCGCTCGGCTTTCGCCGCTGCTCTTTCCACTTTATTAGCGGGCGGCCCGTCTGGCCAGGCCATTTGACCGCCCAAAATTTTCGCCCGCTAAATAAGGGCAGGAAAAAAGAAAGTGAGAAACCGAAAATCTTGTATCGCTCTTTCACCTTGTGCCTTTCGCACCCCAGTCGTTTGTTCTCCCTGTTCTTGCCAGTGTCTCAAACCAAAAAGAGAAAAATAACCACAACTTCTTTGTTCTTCGTTCCTGCCCTCAACCTCGAGGTACGGCGCATGGTTTTCTCGTGCATCGGCCCTTCCCCTCTCTTCTTTTGCACGCCGGTTCTCTTTCCCCAGGATGGTCTAGTCCAAGCCCTACACACTCAGTCCCAGAGTCCCAATTTCGGTTGCGCGCAGAAAGAACGGGACGTTGCTTTTCGTCTCCCTCCCACTCGCCCCTTCCGTCCTTTTCGTCTCTTCATTTTGCCACATGAAAAAACCTTGCCTGCGCAGCCTGCCACACGACCGCAGTTGTCACTTTTAACGCCTCTGACAGATCATCATGCTACCAACCACCCCTGCTCTCGAAGCGGGCGATTTTGGTGTAGACGCCGTCCATGATGATGTCGATAATGTCGATACAGTCGATGGCGCCGTCCTCGGCGAGAGTCTAACGCGCCTGGGCGCTGGCTCGGCCGAAGCGTGTAAGTTCAGTCCCCTGTTGCTTTGATGTTCTCTGCCTTTTGCTTCTTTTGCCTTTTGCCTTTTGCCTTTTGCCTTTTGCCTTTTGCTTTTTGCTTTTGCTTTTTTGCTTGATCTGCTCCTTCCCTCTGTATTGCTATTTCACACCTCACCGTTCTGCTGTGACTATTGCTTTGCGTGCATTTGTGACTTGCTTGCTCCTTCCCTATATCGGGATATGTCTTGCTTCTCCCTCTCTTTTCGTCCTGCGTAGCACTCTTGCCCTCCTGCCCTCGTATTCTTCACGCGCTTTGCTCCTTCCTCCAACATGCCCTTGTCCAGCTCGTGCTGCGTCGTCCCTTCCTCCACATGAGAATCATTATGTCTTGCCTCCCCCTCCTTCCACATTCCGACGTTGTGCCTACTTGAGTTCCCTTCCCTAGATTGGCAAACTCGGCCTGGCCTTGTGCCTTGATTCTCCTTTGCCGTCTTTGACTCTTTCTTTATTTTTTCTTCTTCTTTTCCCATCTCCGCTTGGCTCAGTTTCTCGTTTCTTCTTCCTGATTTCATAGACATCAACATCCCTCGACCCCCAACTACACTTTTTATCTTCTTCTCACCATCACTCCTACATACCACGTTACTCTCCCTCCCTTCTCTTCACGGCATCGATTTGTCTCTGCCTCTGTCTCCATCTTTCTTTTATTATCCTTTTGCCAAGACATCCCCTCTCTCCAACGGCACACCCTGGATCAAGCCACAAGAGGTAAAAGCGCAGTATTACGCTCCCTCCCGTCCCCTTGTGTGAATCAATCTGCACGACCAAGCACTGGGCGAACAGCATAGATTGAGTTGCACATTTGTTTCTATCGGACAGCATCACCTCCCGCTTGTCTATTCGTCGACTGTTACGCTTTTGCTCTCGTGGCCATTTCTGTCTTGTGGTCGTCAAAGAAAAAAAATCTTCATCTCATTCATTTCTTTTTTTCCTCGTTTTTTTCTTGCACCTCTTTCTTATTACGTTTTTTTCTTAGCCTATTTTCCCCTGCCTTTTTTCACTTCCTTATTTTGGCACGTCGCTAATCTAGCCTTCTCTCTCCGCCTGCTCTTGCTCCGCCCTCGTTTTCCCGTTTCTTCTTTAGCTGCCAGAGTCACACCACCGCTTCTTGCTCCAGAGACATCTGAGTCTGCACACCTGCAGAACCAGAACCAGAACGACCAAGACCTACAGAACCCACAAAACCCACAGAGGTCTTCGCTCAATTACCTGGACCAGCCCGCCCCAGCACGGGCCCCATTGTTGGCGCCTGCACCGGTCGCAATCCAGAACTTCACACACCAGTACCAGCGGAACCCCGCACAGGCATTAGCGTCTTGTCGAGAGCCAGTCGCAGCTGCAGCAGCCGCATCAGAAGGACCACCCTCGGGGCCACAGTCTCCAACGGTACCACCACCTCCCCTGCCTCTGAGTCTGGAGACTGACAAGCTACCAATAATAAACCCTTTGGCTTCTCCAGCCCTCTCCTCCTCGCCGCCTTCTCTATCAATCTCCTACCTCCCTCCTACCTTGCACCGCTCTTTGGGGGTGACCTCGTCTACACTTCCTTCTTCTTCTTCCCCTCCTCCTCTTTCTCCTTCTTTTCAACCACCGGTCTCTTCCTGCCCTCCTCCGTATCATTTTGGAAATCCAGTTGAACTTGATTCCATGCCGAAGATGGTCTTTTCCGACTTGATTAAGTCGCCCAAGTCCCCGTTCGCCAAATTCCGTCAGGTCCATACTGGCAGTCAACAACACAACGCAGACCAGGCCGAAGGCCGGCAGTCCAGCGAGCTCCTGGACTATGGCGACCCCGATCTCTTAAGCCGCGACAAGACAAAGCAGAAGGAGGCTGTTCGTCGATATCTCGCCGAGAAGATTCGCAACGACTGGGACTTTTCATGGCCGTCTCCGGATCTGAGCAGTGCCGTGACAGACGCGGCTAAAGCACGTGCTTCGGCCGTTCGCAAGCGTCTGGTGCAGGCTGAGCAGGTCGGCCTTATTGAACCGTCAGAGACCTTTGCGAGCCCGCTTTCTCGCGTCGGTGACGGTGCAACTGTCTCCCTTGCCGCTGTTTCGGCCGTTGTGGCAGCAGATGCCGCAGCCGAGGCTGCAGCCGGTGACGAGATGAGCTTCGACGACGATTTTGAGTCAGACGCCGAGTCTGTTTATAGCACAGTCTCTGAGGATGCGATCCACTTCCGGCCACGTGCCGAGTGGACGTCGGATTTGTCCGAAGACGATAAGCCCGGTACCTACTACCAGAGAATGCCCACCTACGTTCATTCCCCTTTTCGCTTCGATTCACCCGACGCTGTGGGCACATCCGTCAATGTGCCGGCCGACGTGCGGAAAGCAAAGGCGCGCCGCGATATGCGTGCAGAGGTCGTCTGGAACGAGGGCCTTGCCTGCTTCGTCTCCCGCCGTGATGCATGGACTGGCGCCCGTACCGTGCACCTGAAACCTGCGAAGCCAATTGTCCCAACATCACCTGTCTCGCCTCGCCGCGGCCTCTTCCGCTTCCACAGTCACACGAAGTCTGAACCAGCACCGCCTGTGTCTATTCCCATTGCTATCGCCACAGGCGGAAAGGTTAGTACCCACGATTCGCAATCTGCATCCACGACGCCAACTGCCCCGGCTCAGACGAGTCCCACGGGCAGAACATCGACCACGCTGCCTTTGTCTCCCGTTACGTCCAACTCTCGGCACTCCCAGCACTCCCAGCAGTCGCACCATTCGCAGCAGTCTCAGCAGTCTGCTGGTTTGGATACGGTCGCCACCACTCCCATGACATCGGACTGCGGCGGTGGCGGTGGTGTTGATGGCGGCATGCTCCAGCAGTCCGTCTCGCATGCCAGTGCCAAAACCCCGCAGCTTGGACTCACGCGCAGCCGTGCCTCGCGTGGTGGCCAGTCGCATCCTGATTATGCCGTGGAAACTATCATTCCCGTGGCACCCCCTTTGTTGCCGCCTGGTAACCCTATGCGTGCGTCAATCACGCCTGCTATCTACCTCAGCCTCTACGACAAGCTCGTCTCGAGCTCGCTCCAACCGTCTTGCCCGATCAATTTGAGCGACATGATCCGTTCATGTGTCTCTGGTTGGAAGCGCGACAACGAGTGGCCCCCTCGCACTACTGAGGTGTCGGCACCAGCTGTTGCTGCCATGTCCGTGGCGCTGCGTAAGAAGCGGCGTGACGAGCGGCGCGAAGTTCAAAAGGACAAGCGCGACACGACCAATCATGCCGCGGATGGTGGCAGCAGTGGCCTCCCGTCGCCTGGCATCGCGCGCCGTATGTCCAGCTTCCTAGGTGCCCGTCCCTCACCTGGCAACATTGTCCTTCCGACGACAACCGCAGTAGTCGCTGGAGCCGGACCTACCTCGCCTCCTATTGATGAAAAGGACGAGGACGGCATCAACGGCCAGCGCGGCATTCGCCGCAGCCTGCAGCGTGTGCTTGGCCTGGGCTATGCAGCTAACGGAGGAACTCCTGTTGGCCATGGACACTCGATGTCTGTCGGCAACGTTGGACAGTACACGAAGCAGATTTAACACTTATCTTCGCTTTAATACGAGCTGCTTTACGCTGGCGTATTGTTTACCGTTTTTCTTATGAAATTGGAAAGGGCTGTTTTCACCCCCGGAGATACCCATTTTTTGTTATTTTACTCACGTTTGGGCGTGGCGTGGAACGCGATTTTGGATGATTATCTGTTTATTGCTTTTCACTTCTATTTCATTCCCCAAACGCCATATATACCCTTATTTTGCATCGATGTCGTTGTCTATAGCAGCGTCTTCTTCATGTTTTTTCATCACTTCATATTCTGTTCATTTTGGTCATGTTTGGTTTACTTTTTCAGTTTCTTTTTGGATAGGTGGCACAAGGAGCGTTGGTTTCTATCGCTCGCTCCCAACGATCATAATGATAATAATTTTGGATATAATTTTTGGACTCCGTGCAGTTTGGACGATATAAAAATGCAGCGTCATCTTGGCATTGGCACGCTTCCATTTACCCATTTCGGCCTCTCATGTGGCATGTGGCATGGCACCCCTCGTCACCATGTCTGGCAACGCTCACACGTTCTCACGCTCACCTCCTCCAGACGTTCATTGCCACGCTATTGCGGCAGTTCTAGGGCTGTGCCTCGCCCTACCGCCCTGTCTCTTTTTACTTCTTGTCCGCCCAACCCCTGCCCAGCCTATTCGTAGGCCGAGTCATGACATGACACCAATTGCTCTCAAGCCACAGTTAGTCGCCAGCGAATCCCCCACGCGCATTAGCCCACGGGCCCCCCAATTCTCTTGCATTCTCTTTGGGGAAACCAACGGCCGTCAGCGACTCTGATACCCCCTTGTTTGGGACTTTGGATGCAGCCAAGCAAACGCCTAACGCCTACGAGCAGATTGGACTGCGAGGGAGACTGTGAAGGTCGTATATTAGGATCAGGGCGGAATGATTTTCG
Organism: Sporothrix pseudoabietina; assembly: GCA_019925295.1. Taxonomy (NCBI): domain Eukaryota; kingdom Fungi; phylum Ascomycota; class Sordariomycetes; order Ophiostomatales; family Ophiostomataceae; genus Sporothrix; species Sporothrix pseudoabietina. The sequence continues at coordinate 1,354,358 of JADHKS010000002.1, read as the reverse complement.
CAAGCCAAAAATGGCGTCAACCCATCTTGCGACACAATTACTGGCCAAAACCACCGATACTGTGGGCACACATCCCCCATCTTAAGCTTGTCGACTGGAGCTAGAGTGAGGAGAACACTCACCAATTTTGTCACTTTTCCGTTGTTTAGTTTTATGAGCCTGCCAGATGGTCTACTCTACTAGCTCTAGGCTCTATTTTTGATTCGCTCCTATTTTCTCGTTGGCTTCCTTTTTCTTCTCTATCTTCTCCTTTCCTTTCCCCTTCTCCCTTTCCCATCGATGACGCTTATTCACAGCAGCGCACCGATTGCGAACAACACGGATAGCCCACCACATCGACATCGCGACGAGGACGAGGCGGAGGACAGAAAGACGAACCCAAGGACAGCAGCGCCGCACCTTTTCAAACCCTACACCGCAGGCGGCAGCAGTACGACGACGCTCATTGGCAGCAGCCTCGAGCTCGACGACCTTTCTCACGACGGGCACAACCGCCGCCGCCCACAACAAGACGCACGACAGTCTCGCCGAGCCACGCAACGGCCCGACGGACACGAGACCGACGACGCCATGAAATTCTCTCACAGCATTCAGTTCAATGCGGTCCCGGACTGGAGTACGCACTACATTGCGTACAGCAACCTGAAGAAGCTGTATGTTGCTACGATTGGATGGAAGGAAGGAGACGGAACAAGAGACGAATGGTGACGAGAAATCGAATTGGGGATACGGGACCTGCACTGACAGACGCACAGAATCTATCAGCTGGAAAAATCGGTGAATCAAGCCGACGCACACGCAGCGACCGATGACGCCGAATCCCGCCCTCTGATTGTCGACGAGACCGAACCCGAGACTGTCTTTACCCGCGCCCTCGATGTTGAACTCGAAAAGATTTGCTCGTTCTATACCCTCAAGGAGCGCGAGCTGATTGACGAAGCCGACAATCTGTTGCAGGACATTGGCCACTTTGACGAAGAGGAGGAGCAATTGCAAAAGCAGAAGAATGGTGAAGCTCCCCAGAATGGCAAGGACGACATCGAGATTGGCGGTGCTGCATCCAGCTCTGGTGCGGCAGCAGGACCATCAACAGCCCGGCCGACCTCCGCAGACCGGAACAGCTTTCACAGCCGACGCTCGACGGACGATGGCGAGATCTCGGATACCGCCGCAGACGATGACGGTGCCGACGAGAACACAGCATTGACGGAGCGCCGCCTGCAGGAGGCCCACCAGCAAGCCCAGCAGCACCGTCGCCGCTTCAGCTTTGGCGCTGCTAACCGCCGCCGCCGGCGGCCGATATCCAACCTGATTGCATCGACCGATATGACCGCCTCGACCGAGTTTACGCGATCGCGCCGGTACAGCACGACTTTCGAGGACCACCCTGAAGACGCCGTGCTCTTCTCGTCGAGCATTATGCTCAAGAAGCGCATCATCAACATCTACGTGCAGCTGTGCGAGCTCAAGTCGTACGTGCAGCTCAACAAGACGGGGTTTCGGAAGGTGCTCAAAAAGTTTGATAAGATCATCGATACCCATCTGCGCGCACGCTATGTGGCGACCGTTGTCGAACCCGCCTACCCCTTCCGCCCCGAGGCCTGGGAGCTGCTGGTCGATAATATTGTGAAGATGGAGGGTGCCTACGCGACGGTCGTTACGGGCGGCGATGCCGAGACGGCCAAGCGCGATCTTCGCTCGCATCTCCGCGAGCACGTCGTGTGGGAGCGCAACACGGTGTGGCGTGACATGATTGGTATCGAGCGCCGTGCCGAGGCAGCCAGCCTTGGTCGCACACTTCTTGGCGGCGGCGGCGGTATCGGCGGTGGCTTTGGCCTTATGGCAGCCGGCGGCGACGACGCCAAGGACCCTGCCAGCAGTCTTTTGCTGCAGGGTGATGAGGAGCGCCAGGCAGCACCCACGCGCTGCATCCGCACACCCTTTGGCCGTGTCGTCACGATTCCGGCCTGGATTCTTAGCAGCACAATGTTTACGCTGCTGGCGATTGTGGCCATTTTCTTCGTTCTGCTCTATGCGCCGATCCTCGACCAGCCAGAGCAGCAGAACTGCTTGGCCATGTTGGTGCTCGTCAGTTTGCTGTGGGCCACCGAGGCCATTCCTCTGTTTGTTACCTCGCTGATGGTGCCTTTCTTGTGCGTCGTGCTGCGTGTCGCCCGTAGCGACCAGCAGCCACACGATCGTCTGGATCCCAAGGCAGCTGCGGCATTCATCTTTGCGTCCATGTGGACACCCGTCATTATGCTGCTGCTGGGCGGTTTCACTCTGGCTGCCGCCATCTCCAAGTGCCGCATCGACAAGCGTATTGCCACGTTTGTGCTGAGCAAGGCCGGCACCCAGCCGCGAACGGTGCTGCTTGCCAACATGCTGGTCGCTGCTTTTGCCAGTATGCTGATTAGCAACGTCGCGGCCCCCGTTCTGTGCTTCTCGATCATCGAGCCCATGCTCCGCAATCTGCCGTCCGACTCCAACATGTCCAAGGCTGTCATCATGGGCATTGCCCTGGCCAGCAACATTGGCGGCATGCTGTCGCCCATTGCCTCGCCGCAGAACATTGTCGCCATCGGCATCATGAAGCCCGAGCCGCCATGGCTGCAGTGGTTCTTCATATCGATCCCCGTCGGTGTCGTTTCGATCCTGCTCATCTGGCTGCTGTTGTTGGTCTCGTTCCGCCCCGGCCGTGGCACCACCATTGTGGCCATCCGCCCTGTGCGCGAGCGGTTCAACGGTGTGCAGTGGTTTGTCACAATCGTCACGGTTGCCACCATTGGTTTGTGGTGCGCCAGCCACCAGCTCGAGGAGACGTTTGGCGACATGGGCGTTGTGGCCATCCTGCCCATTGTCCTATTCTTTGGCATCGGCATCCTTACCAAGGAAGACTTTAACAACTTCCCCTGGACCATTATCATCCTGGCCGCCGGCGGCCTTGCCCTGGGTAAGGCCGTCAAGGCTTCGGGCCTGCTGGACACGGTCGCCGCCGGCATTACCGAAGTGGTACAGGGCATGAGCCTGTACGGCGTGCTCGTCGTCTTCTCGACGCTGATCCTGGTCATTGCCACGTTTATCAGCCATACAGTGGCTGCTCTGATCCTGCTGCCGCTTGTCTACAACGTCGGTGCCGACATGGAGGAGCCGCACCCGAACCTGCTGGTCATGGCCGGCGTGCTCATGTGCAGTGCGGCCATGGGCCTGCCGACTTCGGGCTTCCCCAACATGACGGCAATCATGAAGGAGGACCCGGCCGGCCAGCGCTACCTGCAGGTTAAGCACTTTATCACGCGCGGTATCCCGAGCAGTATCCTGACGCTGATTGTCGTCCTGACGCTCGGCTATGCGTCGATGCGCATTACCGGCATGTAGGTGGGGGTGACGTTTGGTTTTTCTTTTGCCATTAAGGGTTTTTCTGAATTAGAAGGAGAGGTAGAATTCTGACGGCGTTCGGATTATATTTCTATGCTTTTAAAGGTTCTGTTGAGCTTCAGTCTCGTTGAGTGACAGGATTTCACTGTAGATATATCTAGGGCGGTTTTTTTTTTTTTTTTTTTTTTTTTTTTTTTTTTGTTGGTTTTGTTGGTTTTGTTGTGTTTTTTTTTTTTAAAAGGAGTTTGAGCGCGTTAGTTAAAAAAAAAGCAAAAATAAA